>LUCM01004350.1:7555-139083 GCA_008360955.1 Fasciolopsis buskii | reverse complement strand
TCGATCGCTGTGAGCTAACGGACAGTAACCGTGCAAATCAGTGACGGATATGTGCAACGTGCTCATGTGGTGAAGTTCAACAAACCGTTCAGAGCCTGCCCGGTAGCGTAATGGCTGAGGCGTTCGACTCAGAATCGTTCGTCCTTGTTCGGGTTCGCGTTCCGGTTCGGGTGCGGTAGATATGCACTGCTGATGATTCCTAACAAGCGGGATGAAACAGCTGTACAGTGCTTCCATGGTTTCTTTATGGTGAGTTGAGCGATGATATCACATGGTGAATTATTTCATGAAAACATTCAATCTCCTACCACTTAAATACTGGTTTGTCACACTCTCACTGTTAAGTACGACAAACGAAGTTCCGCCCTCTCAAAGGTCGCTGCTAAAATAGTCATACAAATATCACACTAAGAGTACTTCTGCAGTCTAATTTGCTTCATAGGGTTGCTATGTTGACTGGATGCATTATTGGATCAACTTAATAAGTGAAACTGGCCAAATCTTCACAAGAATGAGAACTAGATTGTTTTTTGAGTACAAAAATGTTCTGGTGGCAATCAGAGCTTGGGACGACGAAAGACAGCAAATGACCGATTCAAGTCACCCGACTGATGCTTTTTGTGGGGCGCTCCTTGCACAGTCGATATTCTGCATAATTTATTGATTTTTCCATTGCCTACGCCTCAAATCACAAAAGTCTGCCTCTGAGTCAACCTACTTCACCCCAGCCATTCGGTTGCCGCTAGGTGAGTGTGAGAATAATAGTGACTGACAGTTTTCGCTTACTTACCATATACCTTTGCATGTATTTGTCCTTTGGCTTCAGTTGGATAGGTCTTTGGTCTGCCACTTTGTGCAGTCACTCCACACAGACTTCAAAAAATGACAGTTTCAATTTACAAAACTGCATCTGCTTCCATCAATCAGCTGGTAGTAAAGATACTTGTAAGAAAATCCGGAAAAACTTAACCGTCCGATAACAATAAAGTACAGTTGTTCAGAAATCAATCGTGAGATGGCATGAACTTTTGCAAACCTTAGTGTTCAGCACTCACCTAGACAACATAGCTCAATGTCAGCGCATTCTGAGACAACTGCCTAAAGCAATCATGAACTTGGCATGTAATTTACGCCAACGCAAAGTCCATTTTGATGGTGTGAAATGGGCATTTTTCCGACCACGTAGACCAACGTCAACCAGGTTTGTTGTGCCATGTGGACAAAAAACAAGACGCCATGGCTTCAGTGATTTTCATACTTACAAACCGGCCAATCAGAACCCTAGCGACACAGGTTCGAAAGACCGAATTCATCCACTCCTAATGGTCAAACTCTGTTCCCGAAATGATGTCTTGGTCTGACTGGTAGAAAATAGCTACAAAGCTTTCGTTTCATTTAGATTTATTTCCATAAGAATTAAGCAGAGTAATAGCATTTGGAGAATTAACTCCAACGTGATTTCTGATTGCTTCGGTCTTTCTGTTACTTTTGTCTGCTTAGTATCCGTTCGGTGCGGCTCCGCTACGCGCTGAAATGTTCAGTCGAAATAGCTCTGATTTATCCATAAGTGGCACTGAAAAGTAGCCCGATCAAATCGCTATTTTCATCTCGTCAATCAGTCTGCGAATTGCTTGCTTCTTGAATGATGTCTCTGTATATCAAAGCGTTTCTGGTATGCCGCAGAACATATTGCTATAATTAGACAACTCAATGGTGCGATCAGCTGATTTGATTACCCTGTTTACGTGNTCATACAAATATCACACTAAGAGTACTTCTGCAGTCTAATTTGCTTCATAGGGTTGCTATGTTGACTGGATGCATTATTGGATCAACTTAATAAGTGAAACTGGCCAAATCTTCACAAGAATGAGAACTAGATTGTTTTTTGAGTACAAAAATGTTCTGGTGGCAATCAGAGCTTGGGACGACGAAAGACAGCAAATGACCGATTCAAGTCACCCGACTGATGCTTTTTGTGGGGCGCTCCTTGCACAGTCGATATTCTGCATAATTTATTGATTTTTCC
The DNA here is from genome assembly GCA_008360955.1 of Fasciolopsis buskii. NCBI lineage: Eukaryota > Metazoa > Platyhelminthes > Trematoda > Plagiorchiida > Fasciolidae > Fasciolopsis > Fasciolopsis buskii. Next base: position 137,054 of record LUCM01004350.1, on the reverse strand, counting down.
ATTGCCTACGCCTCAAATCACAAAAGTCTGCCTCTGAGTCAACCTACTTCACCCCAGCCATTCGGTTGCCGCTAGGTGAGTGTGAGAATAATAGTGACTGACAGTTTTCGCTTACTTACCATATACCTTTGCATGTATTTGTCCTTTGGCTTCAGTTGGATAGGTCTTTGGTCTGCCACTTTGTGCAGTCACTCCACACAGACTTCAAAAAATGACAGTTTCAATTTACAAAACTGCATCTGCTTCCATCAATCAGCTGGTAGTAAAGATACTTGTAAGAAAATCCGGAAAAACTTAACCGTCCGATAACAATAAAGTACAGTTGTTCAGAAATCAATCGTGAGATGGCATGAACTTTTGCAAACCTTAGTGTTCAGCACTCACCTAGACAACATAGCTCAATGTCAGCGCATTCTGAGACAACTGCCTAAAGCAATCATGAACTTGGCATGTAATTTACGCCAACGCAAAGTCCATTTTGATGGTGTGAAATGGGCATTTTTCCGACCACGTAGACCAACGTCAACCAGGTTTGTTGTGCCATGTGGACAAAAAACAAGACGCCATGGCTTCAGTGATTTTCATACTTACAAACCGGCCAATCAGAACCCTAGCGACACAGGTTCGAAAGACCGAATTCATCCACTCCTAATGGTCAAACTCTGTTCCCGAAATGATGTCTTGGTCTGACTGGTAGAAAATAGCTACAAAGCTTTCGTTTCATTTAGATTTATTTCCATAAGAATTAAGCAGAGTAATAGCATTTGGAGAATTAACTCCAACGTGATTTCTGATTGCTTCGGTCTTTCTGTTACTTTTGTCTGCTTAGTATCCGTTCGGTGCGGCTCCGCTACGCGCTGAAATGTTCAGTCCTGGTATTATCATGGCAAGCGAGTAAAGTGTTTCGGCAACTAAATGCACGACTGTTTGATCGGCTGTAAGGCAGTCGTTCAGTAATATCATCATCTATTGTTAGATGATGAGCAGCGCCAAAAGATTTGTAGCCCCGAAGAGATTCGGAGGTGTACTGCTTGATCCATGAAGGATATATGTATCTTGTTCATACATGATAGCACATTTCAGTTTAACGCTTTTCCACTGTTATGTGGAACCAGTGGGCAAGCAGAACTTCCCACTTCTGAGCCTGCTCATTACTTGGAGTGAACATCACCAGTGAGTTGATTGTGTTGCCCGCATCACCTCCATCATGCACTGATTTCACCGACAGTCACGTCTGACATTGAAGGCTGCACAGCCATTCCGTTCGAATTGCAACCACCAAAATATCTAGCCGAAGCATGTGGATATACAGTGAGATTGATACATAGATGGAAAATAAGAATCAATTTAAATGCGTTTACTCACACAATTCGGTGTATTTATTGGACAGAACACGACAAAATTGTAAACCGGGATAAAACTGCTTCGCCGAAGTTCAGTTTTTAGTTGTACACAGTTATCTGCCGAGTAGGAAATTAGTGAAATAATATGCGGCATCTTGCTTGCTTAAGTAGTGAGAAGATATTTTCGTGTGGTTTGATGGCTCAGCCTAGGATCGAGATCACAAATGCTTCATCGATATTTGAGCGAACATCGCGTCGGCCATATCACCTGTAATGGTGCTGTAGCGTTCGGGATCTAGAATCCATGGTCAGTAATCAGAATCCCTCGAAAACCAACAACCTAAACTACGACAAACAGATTTCCGAAATCATTGAGTGGGACGGTATCTTGGATCAAGATGAGCGGTGTTTAAGTGTGGTATACGTGTAGAGGAGAGGGCGACCACAATGAATGGAGAGGGTAATCGACTCCGCAGCATGAAACATTCAGAAGCAGTAGCACGATCAAGCAAAAACGACTATGTCAAAAGCACTCCAAAACAGACAAAGACCACGGTAGTAACAAACAATAACTGCGGCGCCAGCTGGGAACGACAGTTCGAGTCGTCACTCTGGACAATCGAACCAACACGGCCAGACGGAGGTTCAAACAAACGAAATCAAGGGTGTTCGACACACAGTTGAATCGGCCCGGGAATGGTCAGCTAATGAGGATATGGGTCTCGCGTGAGAGTGGTTGGGAACGGAACTATATACACGGCTGAACGAAGTCTGGGAACTGTGACTTGTTTGGTTGCGCAATAAGCGTGTGGTCCACCACTTTGCCTTGCGTTTCACACCCTTTACAAGAAGTGCATGCAAATGTGAACTGGCTAGTGTTATTCACTCACTCGATGTCCTCCGGAAGTAACAAAACGTTCCATACAGAAAACACCATTGTACAGTGACTCCTTGGTAGAATCCAACAATATTAGAAGTCGATAAAATCTATATGAGAGTAAAAAATGGACGACCCTATACCCATTGTACTGCGCTACAAACTGAACGGTGGTCAGCAGGTCAACATCACGCAATTTCATCCTGACGTTCGTGAGTTTGATTCATTCCTCAGCAAGCAAGTCGATTTCCCCACTTAGCAATCCGGAATTGGCCTTGAACGCTCCGCTAAGAACGACGCACATTGTCTTCTAATTATTAAAAGAACTAAAACGCGCAAGGCAAAAAGAGAACTCTACCATGAAGCGGGAATTCGGAGTGGCTGAGTGTCTCCATCGTGCAAACCATTTGACTAGAGCGACTCCGGACCAATTCAGTCAGATGCGACGTCGAGTTTGCTTCAGCTTTGGCGCATCAGATCGCATAAATTTGCGATCATACCTACCTCGGCAGGACAGACCGGAGACCATCACAAAAGATGGGAGAACATGTGCTCCAATGGGCTGACCAAATCGACATTGTCAGACACACTGTACCCTTATCCTAATAGGAATCCGAAGTCATGGATTGGGAGGGAAGTGGCTGATTGCAATCAAACGGTTATTGTCGCTCGTCAGGTATGCGCACCCGGTACTTTCGTGTTCAAACATCCTTATACCTGTACACTCCGAATTGGTATGTGTCACCAGAATCGAACGTCTAGAGTTAGAAATGTGCATGGAAGTTCTTTTTCGAAGAGTCCACCTGACATATCAATTCGGAGTGTACAAGTATGTGGATGTCTGGACAAGAGAGCACCGGGTACGCATACTTGACGAGCGACAATAACCGCGAAACCGGTCGTGTGTTCCCGGGAAAATTTTGTTCACGCATCCAGGTACTACTTGCTGCTTCTATATATACATGTATATATAGCAAAAAGATATATATATATATATAATACACTGGCCTGAATATAAGTGCGGTGTTAATGCAGCAACCAGTAATCGGAATTATACAGATCAGAGGAGGGAGCTACAAACAAGTTGTCATTTTCTTGTGTGAGTTCTGTGCAAATATTTTGTAAATTATTGTTGTTTTCAAGGTTTGCCTGAGGGAGACGAGTTATAAAAACAGATCACGCAGCATTCAGGCCACTGATTTCAGTTCTCATACATATCTCAGCGTCCCAACTAACAAAGATTCGCATCCCTTTAGCCCCAACGTCGAGAGTGAGAAGTGCCAACCGAGACCAAAACCGAAAACATTTTCTCCATACCTTTACTCGAAGTAGTGGCCTCCCAGCCTTGCTCGGCACGTGCAAAAAGAGCACGAAAAGGTAGACGACGGACAGCCACACGCACTGCGTGTCCAATCCGCCGAAAGTGACGTAGAGTGATTATCCCAGTCAGAGGATGACTGTCTGCACTCAACACACGACGACGCACATCGCTATTGCTCACCTGATGTTTCCATCAGACTCGATCGATTCTTCGGAGATGTCGGTTGTCGAAAACAGGAAGTCGCCAAGAATGCTCAACGCGGATAGGCTACGTCTGGCAGCAGTAAAGCAGAACGCTTCGAACGCTCCCAGCAACATTTTAAAATACGACGTTGACTGGGATGCAGATTGTGCTTAAGGAAATCATTGTCCTCTTTTATTTTTATTTGTTTTTCTATCTACAGTTGCACCTCCAACTACTTAGCTTTACTTGCTTTTACGCTACCGGCTTCTGTGAGAGAATAAGTAGGCTTCTTGATTGTCTCTGCTTGCGACCTTCAACGAGGAGTGCACACCACAGAATTCAGTTGTTTGACCAGCAGCGTACTCTGGAGAATGACTGAGGGCCTAAGCGACAAGTGCGGCCTTGATAGGGTTAATCCACGTTCTCAGTTGGTCACCAAGGAGACATTTCCAGCCTGAAATGAATTAAGGTACTAGGCTCCTTTTCGGTAATTCCGTTTCGGGTTAGCAAAGAACATGGCCAGGGCACCGCAAGCGACGTCGTTGGGGAAATGACGAAAGCCCTTCGATGTTCATACAATGCTGATGCACAGTGGCTTTTGAGACACGATCATTCCACTTGATTTTCTCGATGTAACGGAGGTACCAATGGTTGAAACTTGCTAGCCGGTTTGCATCGTCTTCTTTTTGCGGCCAGGTTTAGCATGCATACGCAAATGATGGGCAGATGGCAGCACAGTAAATGCGCAGTTTGGTATGGTGGCTTAGTCCGCGGCGAGTTCACATTAGTGTGGGAGGTGATAGGAAAGTTCTCCTGGCTCAGTCCACGCAAAGCCTAGTCTCTTCTCTAGCCTAACGTTTCGTCGGGTAGCAGAACCCAGGTGCTTGAATTGAAGCACCAGATCCAAACTGTCGCCACTTATGTGGATACAAGGTGGAGTCATATGAAGTTGTGAAGAGCTCCATTTCTGATGTGTTTACCTTCAGATCAACATTCGTGGCTTGGCGTGCAATCCGGTCTAGGACCGGTTGCACATTTGCAGGCTCCTGTCCCAGAATAACAACGTCGTAAGTGACCTCGAGATCGGTGATCCAATGATTGTGGCCAAGTTGAGTTCCACGAGAATTATTGACGGCGCGTCACATCATCCAGTCTATAGCGCAGCTGAAGAAAAAATCGGTGATAGCGGGCAATCCTGACAAACACCTGAGTTAAAGGGAATTCTGCTGATTCTTCGCCGTAGGTGCGGAGGCTCGGTTGTGTTTATGTGTAGTGCGCCTATAACAGTTAGACGTAATTTTCCGGCATCTCGCTTCGAACTGTTTTGTCTGTCATCGGGGTCGAATGTTGCACGGAAGTCGATGAAGCATGCTATGGTGGTTTACTATAACTTATACCGCTGTTCCTGAATTAGAGGTAGTGTGCAGACCTAATCAATACAACCCCTTCCTAGACGAAGCCCATACTGGGTAGAGTGTGTTCGTGTATCTTGAACAGAAACAAAGCGGTTTTAGCAGAACGGTTGCAAAGAGGTTAGCTTCCATATCGACCAGGCTGATACCCCTGAAGTACCCAGGCATAGTTCTGTCGGCCTTTTTTAGTATAGGAAGTAGAACGGAGGTTGCCCAGTGTTTGAAATAAGTTTCGGAGACCCAGACACAAAAAAACAGTTTAGTTAGCGGACTCAGCAGAGCTGACAAACACGACGACTTGAACATCTCCGGTGGAATGCCATCCTCACCGGGTGATCTCTTCTATTTCATTTTCTGAACGGCTTTGGTAATTTTCAGTTCGTCAGGAGGTTCAAGATCAATTTCGTACTGCTCCATGTCGTCTGGACATGTTACACAGATAGAGTTGATGGGGGGGGGGGGGTTGGGCAGCAGACTGAAATGTTCGACTCATCTTTGGAGCTGTAGTTCTTATCCTGATATAGGATAACCACTGCCGTCACGAAGAGTGGAAGGCGGAGGTTACATCAGTCCCAAAGTGAAGCATATGAGTCTGAAAAGTTTTTGAAATCTCAGACGGCAGCTGCGATTCCAACTGATCCGCAATTTCGAACCAGTGTCGCTTTTGGTCGCTCTTCGCTGAGCGTGTAGCCTAGCAGCAGAGACCAGTAATTAGGTGAATTGTGCAACCTCGTTCCCCTGGTCTTAGCACACCGGTTAAGAGTTCCCATGGACATCCAAACTTTACTGTTCTACTTGACTTTGCCTAGCTGTTCAAGTGATGCGTCTCTGATGGATACTTTTAGCTCCGTCCACAGATCATCTAGGCTGCCATCTTCGTCGATCTCGGATAACTGAGATTTCATGTGGGTTGGACAGGGTTCTGACGTTATCTGGGATTGTTCACTTGGACAAGCCGACTCTGTGGTGCGGTTGGATTTTCTGTCCAGCTGAAAGATGAAGCTTGAGGCGGACGCATATCAGAGTGTGGTCTTTGAAGGTGACATTTCTTCTTATGTTGGTATGGCATGCCAGACAGTCGTCTACTGATGACCAATGGGAACGCATCAACATACAGTCCATCTGGTGCGCTGTCCCACCATCGTTGAAGTCCCACGTCAACAGATAGTTTTGGATGCTGAAAGAGGATACTGGTGACAGGCAGTTGGTTGAGAGTTGCTAAAACAACTGAATCGTCGCAATTTTTGCATCGCCCTTCGATGCCAAATCTCCTCAGTATATGATTGGTATGCACATCTGCTGGTCCCGTGAGGGCATTCCCATCTCCTGCAATTAGATATCGCCCCTTGGGATACGGTTGACTATAGTCTGAAATTCGTCGTGGAAGGCATCCTTAACGTTTGGTCCAAGTTGCGGAGCAGGAGTGTAGGCTGCAATGATGGTCATGCTGAAAGGAGTGCTCCTGAATTGCGTCATCGCAAGTCATGGAGAAGCTGGTTCCTAAGCAATCAGGGCGTTGAGAGCTCGACTGTTCATTACAATCACAACGCCGAGAAGTCTGAAATTGTCTTCTGGCCCACTATGACACATCCATTAGGATACGTCTGTCTGAATGAGTTGGGTAAGCGCACTTCGGATAGGCAAACTATTAATTCCGTAATTGTAGAACACAAGCACATGGAGCACTGGCTACCTGTATCCAGGACATTTCTCACGTTTGAACAGGCTATATGCATACACGACCTCGTGTTCAGATTTACATTTTTAGTTCGTGTCTGGATCACGTCGACCACTGGGGGAGCACAGGACTCATCGTTTATCGGGGACGCCGTCGCATGGTGAAAGCAATTTGAAGAGACAAAATCTGTGAGGTTACTTGGGGATGGTGTATGGGCTGACGTACCAGGGTAACCCGAATTTTGGTAGAGGTGGTATCTCTAGCCCGTGCACAACCAGGAGCGAACCGCTCGGTCACAGAACGCTTAAATTTTGGGAGGCGGTGACCAACCAAGCGGGGCCTTTAGTGGTAGTCCACCCTCCCGGGACACCCAACGAGTCCGTTGGGCATGGTTTCCGGTGGCTCACTGGAAGCTCGTTTGCCATTCGGAAAAAACTGACTGCAATCCAGGGGTCAGTAGGACCCTGTTGGATGGATAAATTACATTGGTAGCAGTAGAATTCAACAGATTTCATTCTCGTATTCTGTAATACTCGTCTTCGTATGCTAGACGCCGTCCCAATAGGGTCTTTAGTCCTGGTTTCCCCCAACCTGGTTCACCTCACCTGCCGAGCGATTTGCCGAAGTGCAACCGCAGATGAATGCCTCAGCATCGTAGAGCCACAGGTGAGAGTTGGATGAATGTTGGCGACCAGAGAAATGAGAGGTACCCAAACATAATGACAACAGGCAGTCTGTCACTGCTTCTTGTCACTTATCCTTCGGTAATCATACTATCGGAAAGAGTTTATTTGAACTTGTGATTTTCAACAGCAGATGACTGTTTTGATCCATCAGTCGGCAGGTCTTAACGACGAGCGCATAGTGACGTCGAGTTCATTCAATTTTGAACTGATTTGTCGTTCTAAAACCAGTTTAAATTTACACATTTAAACTCGTTTTATGGAGTGACTCAGTCGACACGGTCCTTATTGAATCGATTGGTCACACTAAGCCGTTAACTCTGAGGTTCACGCAAAATCTGAGTGAAACATGTGAGTTCTTACAAGGCAACGCAAGCGAGCACAACCAGATTCCTCGAGTTTTCTGTCACATGTGCAACTCAAACACCATCAAAGTGTTGGCCACACCAATGCACGTATCGACCTCTACGTGTTCGTCGTTTTTCTTCTCCAACTTTTAAGGTTAATACTCCCCTTTAATAATGACTGTGAGTATCCTGGTTGAAATTTACCACCGTTCGCTTGCGAGTGTTTTAAACTCCGTGTCTGCTCAAAATCCGTGACAAGAAGTGTGGTGAATCTAGATGTGAATATCGTTGGTAAACGATTTTTTTAGCATAACAGCCTGCATATTATCCTCCTGATTGAATTTTCTATGTAACAATTTGACCAAAAACACCCAACCGACTAATAAAAATTAGCCAGGGAACGGTAAATCAGGGTGAAAATTCCTGCCATTTTTATTGAGAAATGCTCATGTTTTCGCGCATATCATTCATGTCGGAAATTCGAGTAAATGATCTAAAGGAAGGCGAATGGTTTGTAAAAATGTTTAGTCCCTAACTTTGGTTACGACAGCTTTTGCACACACACACACACACACACACACACACACACACACAATGTGTTCATTCTATTTCCAACCGCCAAATGTTCTTAATGCTATTTGGGGGTCAACCCAAGTTATGTAAGCTTTTTCTTCACCAAGACGAGAGTGAATATCAGCTGGAATATGCGGAAGCATTGCCATGAACAAAAATAGTGAAACGTGTCACGATGCGCGTTTGGATAAAGTACAGCTGAAGGAAACAGTAAGAGAAAACGTTCACTGGATGCAAAAGTTGACATCAAATGGCCAACCACTTACAAATGGACAAGGTGGGTCACGGAGTTGTGCCTGAACTTAGGGATTCGGAAGGAGAGGATCCCAAATGTTTGTTGAAATCACCTTGGAATTGTTTGGTGAGATTAGTGACAACTGCTGTACAATAAATTTATACTAGATGCCGAATTGTTTCACAATACGAGGATCAACCAGTATTTGCGTCAGTCCCACTGGAACGGGTCAGTAATTTAGGAATTTATAAGCAACTTAAAAATCCATTTTCCTCCATCCCAGCATGAATAACGAGTCACGGTAAAGTAGGAGAGTGGAATATTTGAGGTACCAAATTTCAACAAAAGTCTCTAAGGTAGCCCTTGACAATATGTGCATAAGTTTTCAAAAGTCAGTAATACAGTGTTACATTTGCAGACTCTTGGAAAATTGCATACATGAACTCATCACATGGCACATCGATTTTTCGATACACTCCCTATCCTGTCCGATCCAGGCTTGTTAATCCGTGACAAGTCCTTGTGGAAAGACTTCGAATGTTTCGATCCTTGGAAATCAACATGTCTAAAAGCGTTTGTTAAAACACTCCAAAAGGCTGCCCTCCTATTCAGAGGCAATATTTCCTGTTTCTTGTGACAGTGACAATCTAAGAAACGAGGTCCCGAGGGAGTTTCATGCGAACTGGAGCTTGAATCCTGAACGTTTTCGTTTATTCTATCCCCTATCGGACACTTACTTTGTGTCGGAGCAAATTCTGCTGGTGATCAGCCCAATACTCTAACTAAACATTCACTCAAAAACAATCGCCTCTTAAATTACGTGGTCATTTTGAATTCTGCCCGACCAAATGGATCAGCGCTAATTTGATCACCCTTGTTTTGACCCGTTAGCAGTGTTGGGATTCCCGTTGAGAATATGAGTTTGAAGTGAACCGATATTGAACCGTACTGTCCACCTGAGTGGCTAAAGTTGAACACCACTCGTGTACACTGTCGGAACCATGGAATTTGGCACTGGCCTAAGCGCAACCAGAACACCAAAACTGTTGGTAAGAATAGCATAGAACCGATCGTTCCTACTGTTTAAAGGCAACTTTAATAATGCATGCAGTCCGTTTGAAGCAGAGTAGTTGCTTATGTTATCCCGGTCAATTTAACTTCCTCGTACGTTTCTCATCTGCTTATTGACCGTCTAATGGATTCAGCTGCATGGCAGGGAATTTGGGTAAAAGTCTGTCATCCAATAGGGACAATTCACAAGGGTCGATGTATTTATCTTTTGCTACTCAAAAACCAGTGTTCACGATTAAAAAAACATTTTAACAGCGCTCCCTCAGCAGAGTGTTTCACCTTGGACTTGGACAGTGATCGTTTTCTTTCAACTTCCCATGCAGGAGTGAGCAGAAAGGAGGATGGGACCGTTGAAAAAAGCGTGTTTCGTGAACTTAGGTGGGTAAGACAATACACCTCAGTTTCGTGCGCCTGCCTTCTAAGTAGAATTTGGCAAGCCAAGAACACAGGTCTTGCTGAAGCTCGTGCAAAGTACGTTATCTGAGCAATTTTCTCTCATGTGGACAATAACATAGAGAAGCAACCGCATAAATTTGTATTTCTTTTGTTCAACAAAAACTGGCGAGTCTTTTGGACTATACGCCACACACTTCGACGTCATCTAGTGGGAAAACAGGTTAGGGATTTAGTCAATATCCCATTTAGGCCACCTCATGTTTACCCTAGTCATGACGCATTATCTGCTCGTTAGAAAGAACAAAATGAGATTAATTCACAACAATTTGGCGGGTGTATTGTATTGTTAATAATCTAACCCCAACAAACAGCGGTTATCGATGTGCCGGAAACTATCTCCCAGTAATTTTTGGTCATTTCGATGTGGTACTCCTCGCCTCCAGAGTGAACTTGGTTTCGCGTCATTGTTCAAGATGCTTTACAATTCCTATTTCCATGATCACTGGTTTAGTACACCCCGCCCCTTTAATTTCCACCCCATGACGCGAAACATATCCAGGATAGGATCAAGAACCAGGCCGAGGTAGGATTTTAGGTGAACCACACTATCCACCCCAGCCTCCGAGTTGTACTTTTGCCCAATTTACGTCGGATTGAAAAAACAGCCATTCCACTAAGGAAACTACGTCTGTTAAATTCTGGTAGGGCCTTTTTCGGAGACTGCCATTTTGTACATCAGCTACTCTTCTAGAATGCAAACAATGTAACCGCTATCCCAACGACAAAATTAGCCATATACGGAGCTCATTCTCTGTTGATCCAAGGATTTTTCTAATTTTATTCGTGTAAGAATGAAGAACTCGGAGAGGTAGAAGAGAGTGGGACAACTTTGTCGGAAAATTTCTCTTTGGAAATACCTATTTTGTAAGTGTTTTTCGGGTCACCACGTGCTATTCATTCATCAACAACATTAACGGGTCCATAGACTAATAATTATGTTCCGTGTTTTTTATGTGACCAATTCATACTACATATTTGGTGAAACTTGGAGCGTGTATATATTATCCAGATGTATCTGGACAATGGGGTATGAAGCATGGGGACTAATTTACGACAGGATAAGGGAAAAGTCAGCTCAAATAAAACGGAATCTCATTAGCGATAGTGAGTCCCCACGACCCCGTGAACATCAGGCAGAAAGAGGTTAGTTTAAACTAGGACTACTTCCTTTTCGCCCATGTTAAAATGTGGGTTAAAACAGAAAACTATGGATGGATTATTTGTACATTACCGTAGGCAAAGTACTAGAGCCTCAAGGATATTAACAGTGGTAATTTTGAATACGTCATAAACGGTGCTGCAAATGTGGCCCAGCGACCTCAACGATTAAGTAGGGGCTTGAAAAGAAACGGATATCCGTACCCGTTTGTGAGATGAATCACCGTAACCGATACCGAACGGGTCAAACCACAGACCGCCATTTGAGGTAAATAGCCATTTGGATTTGCTAACAAAATAATGGTGTGGCGCAGTAGATCAGTTCAAGATGCAAAAATAAACCGGTAGAACACAGTACAAAGCACAGGAAAATAGTTTTTCTTTCCTGCCCAAATCCGTGTATGGCTTAACAAGTGACCTCATGGACAGATAATGTGGCTTGTTGATGGGCCTGCCTTACCGAAACGAATTTCGGTGCACTGTCTTTGAGAAACAGCTGATTGATCGAACTTCACCGATTCGCCTGAGACCCGACAAAACTGTTCACGTGGCTAGACTCCTCGGCTTGGCAGGTATTGGCAGCCTAGAATAATTCGTTGAAATAGCACCTCGGTCCGAACATTGTTCGACATTATCCACAGGAAACTTTAACTAGAGTCGAGTTAGGAAGATTAGCCCTGGGTCACGTTTCTCGTTCACACTAAACATAGTACTTATTAACGTAAATTGTGACGTGTGTTTCGTTGAGCTCTTTGCGAATATTTTGTTCGCCACTTTCCGTGGGAACACTTTGCGTATATGGTTGTTTCAAGACAGGAAACAGTATCTCATGTGTGAGTCCTCATTCATCCTAGGTTTAAATGACGAAAGCACGTTCATTCCAGTATCACGATTTCAAACTTCTCTTAGAGAACTGGATGTTGTTACCATGGCAGCAACGGTCGTAGTATCACACCTATCCATTTTTCCTCTTGGAATTCCAGGACAGAACCCCAATAAGACAGAAAAAAGGCAAATATTGTGGGATGCTGAATTTCCGTTATTTTTCCCGTAGCCATCTACGTAGAGAAACCTGGGATGCACAATAAACTTTTGCAACTGTAGTGAACGAATGTAAGAGGATAATCTTGAACGACTAAAAAATACGATTGTCTCTATAGCAAGTGTAATGCATGTGATAGCATCTGAACTCGCAGAACTGGATTACGTATTCTGACTAGGACAGTTCCGCTTGCGGCAAATACCACGGAATTGCCTCCTATAAACTGCAGTTTAAAAAATCAGATGGAGACGACTGTCCGTTTGATTGCAATCAGCCACTTCCCTCCCAATCCATGACTTCGGATTCCTATTAGGATAAGGGTACAGTGTGTCTGACAATGTCGATTTGGTCAGCCCATTGGAGCACATGTTCTCCCATCTTTTGTGATGGTCTCCGGTCTGTCCTGCCGAGATAGGTATGATCGCAAATTTATGCGATCTGATGCGCCAAAGCTGAAGCAAACTCGACGTAGCATCTGACTGAATTGGTCCGGAGTTGCTCTAGTCAAATGGTTTGCACGATGGAGACACTCAGCCACTCCGAATGCCCGCTTCATGGTAGAGTTCTCTTTTTGCCTTGCGCGTTTTAGTTCTTTTAATAATTAGAAGACAATGTGCGTCGTTCTTAGCGGAGCGTTCAAGGCCAATTCCGGATTGCTAAGTGGGGAAATCGACTTGCTTGCTGAGGAATGAATCAAACTCACGAACGTCAGGATGAAATTGCGTGATGTTGACCTGCTGACCACCGTTCAGTTTGTAGCGCAGTACAATGGGTATAGGGTCGTCCATTTTTTACTCTCATATAGATTTTATCGACTTCTAATATTGTTGGATTCTACCAAGGAGTCACTGTACAATGGTGTTTTCTGTATGGAACGTTTTGTTACTTCCGGAGGACATCGAGTGAGTGAATAACACTAGCCAGTTCACATTTGTATGCACTTCTTGTAAAGGGTGTGAAACGCAAGGCAAAATGGTGGACCACACGCTTATTGCGCAACCAAACAAGTCACAGTTCCCAGACTTCGTTCAGCCGTGTATATAGTTCCGTTCCCAACCACTCTCACGCGAGACCCATATCCTCATTAGCTGACCATTCCCGGGCCGATTCAACTGTGTGTCGAACACCCTTGATTTCGTTTGTTTGAACCTCCGTCTGGCCGTGTTGGTTCGATTGTCCAGAGTGACGACTCGAACTGTCATTCCCAGCTGGCTCCGCTGTGATTGTTTGTTGCCGACCAGACGGTGCCTCGGTGCTAACGGTCCTGTTCCTTTACTCGAATTTTTTCTGTAAAAACAGCCTCACTGGGGGTCCGGACACAGGAACGAACTGAATCGCATGCCGACGTCCACTGAGACTTGCGCACTTGGCGGCTTTCGAGTGGAAAATGTTTTTTGTTCCCCATCTCGATGTGTGCAAATAGTGCTTAAATGTCCTCATGATTTTTCAACCACTTCTGGATTCACCGCGCTGCTTTCGGAATTCGAACTAGTGCGTCCGCGTTCTTCACTGAGTCGAACAAGTGGCCCGCTGGAATGCGGACAGGATCAAAATAGTGAAAAAAATCTTGGGCAAAATTTCTTACTGGGGCGGCTAAATTTGGACTTTTGAGCACACAGTCATGGAGTGGTGAACAGGTTTAGCTTAATCGTCAGTGTCATTATGTGCGGATTCCCTAACATTGTGCGATACACCCTTCCAACACGAAGAAGTTCCCTTGTTAAGAACTGAATTCATTGGACTATTTGAAATAAACACAGCTTCACTATTACACAAGTTGTCTCTCTTCGATGCAACAGCTTTGTATGTAGGTTAGAGAAAAAAAGTAAATGCGTGCTCCCGAATCCCCATTAAAATTGTTCACAACGCGACGTATTTTATCCAAGAGACTGAGAACTAACTGTCACTCAGTTATTACTAATCCATCGATGTAATAAATGTAAAGTTACTGACTAGCCTCTGGCCCGGAAATAATCTGCGCTTTTTGGTCCAAAGTGTCGGTGATTCACTTATCTCAAAAACCAGCTGTCCACAATCGAGATCGAGAATGATATCCAACGAATGTGGGCGGTAGCGTATACGACAAGAGGACCAGTGTCACCCAATCGATAATCTTGCCGCTGAAAGCGTTCAAGCATTGATCGCCCGTGTGAAAACCGACTGAGTTAGTGGGTTTTGAGAAGCGGCTGTTCGTGACCAAATCTATTTTGTGATAATAAGTGAACTTAATAGAGGAGCAAATTCTTCTACTTAGGACTAATGCTTTCGATGATAACAGCTTATCTCTTGCCACGCAGATGAACCTGTCAAAATGGACACAAGTAATCACCGATTTTCTTCATCCTCGTGACTGTATTTGCTCCCAACTCTTCTCGTCTCTCATTCTGAATTCAAAGCCTAATTTGTCCACCAGATCTTTGGCTACATTCTCTTCAAACCGATCTTTACTCAACCGAATGTCCGATTGACAAGTTTTCGTTTCCATCCTTGCTGGAACAGTTATGGACGTGTATAATGTGCTTAACAGGAATTCACGTAACCTAGTCCGCTAGAGCTTCGCAGTAACTCGGAACTACAAAGAGCTATTCAGATTAATAGCCACGCAAGAAAGTGAAATGCGAACATTCTACGACCATCAGTGACCCACAGGTATGTCTCTCATGGTGCTCCCGTTTGGAAAATTAATGTATTTCTGGCTGACTAGCAAATACACTCGAACGTAATTTCCCGTTTCCGGACTTTCGTTATTGTATCCATTTGCATAGCCTGGGGTGGGAGCCATTGCAAAAGGCGTTGGTGACTCGTATCCTTTACTCTGTACGGTCGGTCGTAGCCAGTATAATTTGTTTTTTGCCACTCCCCACAACCAATCCGCACATCAGCTTATTTGGAATTGTACCAACACAGTGCGCATTTCAAATCCCGATCTAATCTTAGATTGTGTCACGATAAAGCCTGTCCGATATCGTCTACCGAATTCTGGTGTGCCACCAAGAGCTTTAGGTCTCATTGATAGTTAAAAAAATCTTCCACTAGTCTACGTGCAAGCCGAATTAACATGTCAGAATCGTGACGGCTATGGAAAGAAGGGGACGAAAATCAGCCAATGTCTTTGGTCCCCAGGTAATCCTCCATTTGTATCTGCTATTTCAGTGACATGCCTGGCTGGTACGACCGGCTTTGAACAGAAACAATGCAGTTGGATTTTCATTTACTATTGTGGCCACTACTTTTTGTTAACTGTGAAACGTTTTCCACGTGCATGTTCCAATTAAGATGGACACAACGTTTTGCAACAATAAAAAGTCTTCGTATTACCTCTACCTTCATCAACTGACATTAGTGAAATGCGGAAGGTCTTTGTTTACTATCACTTCGTAATCGCGGAACACACGCTTCGAAGTGTCCGTCAAAACCGCACCGAGTGGAAAGAGGGAAGTCAGGACGACACAGAATCCACTTTAGTCCAGAATAGCTCTGCTAATTAGTGAAATAAGAGAGGACATGTCTAGGTCTGTTTAATTGTCGTTGATTTCACAGATTGCATTCTGTCAGCTCATGATTAGGCAGCTTTGGTAGTCAGCTTTCAGATATGATTGACTGCGATTGTTCCTGAAAATCTAGACCACTAATCCTGACTGGCTTGTCCCCTAAAACCAAGTTGGTCATTTTGACCTCCAGTGGCACGCACAACCACCTCTCAGTGCTCCCCCTTCCGCGGCCTCGGTGTCAAGGCATGCAAGTATCAAGTCCCAGATGTTGATTACTATCTTTCTAGTCTTCATTCGTCCTCGCTTGTCAGCCGGTACCCAGGGGCTCAGCCATTTTCTGAACTCTAGTCGTCGGAGCACTGACATGTATGCATTTCAAGCAGCATTCAGCCTCATTCGTAATGTGTCAAATATGATATGGTGCTACAATTAGCTGAATTGCGTAACCAATGGGAATAGCAATCTCAAATGTCAGTGAACCGAAGATTGTAAATGGATAGTGGGGGATTAGATGTTGCACGATATCTCAGTTGCTCATTAGGAAACCGTGGCAACACCACACAGTTGTTCCATTCTTGTCACGAATTACATGCAATGCATATTCATTTCTCCTGCACTAAGAGGCAAACTTGAGAAGGATAACTGTCAGTCAAATATTATAGCCTTTAGGCTAGAGAGTTTGTCACTCAGCAGTGTTATCAGGACTTCACAAATAATATAGCACCTGTCAGTTACTTGTTTTTCACACCCACTGACAACAGGTGTACGGTGATCGAATCCCACGAAGAGTGAAACATAAGTACAACACCATGGTTATTTGCTGACAAACTAAGTGTTGCTACCCGTAGATAAATTACGAATCATAACACAATTCGCAGACAGCATCACGTGCATGCACTCATACAACTGGTCTTTCGTGTCATATATAATAGATAAAACCACTAAAGTTTGCGTGAAGTCACAGCCGGAATGAATCTGATTATTTTTAATCTCGGGCGGGATTGAGTGATCGGAAATCCGGAACATCGGTACTCAAATATACCTCATTAGATATCGCAGCTCTACTGATGTCAGCAGACTTATCTTCTACAGTTTCATCATTTTGACTATATCCGGAGCATCGTTATTGTCATTCATACCGGCTGTTCACACCATCCTGGTGCACACCGTTCCGGAGACCGAAGGGGAATCATTGTCCCAGTGATGTGTCACTTCAGCGAACTAAAGGAAATCGAGATTTGGTCAAAGCATGTGCTGCATCGTGAGCATTCCAGTCTGAGTTCGAGACCCCGACAGTGAATAGATATTAAAATTGTAAACGAAATAGCAGGCTAAACCACCTGACTGGAAACATGTGACTACCGTGAATGGGTGAAACGGTCCGGATAATTTTGATCATACAATCACGGCTTTTTCGCAAATGAAGTGAAATGCAATATACATGGCGGATCTCATTACAACATACCTGTAGTCATGAATGATCCACCCGCAGACTGTCCACGGGGGGCGGAATAAAATCCAGGGCGACTGACATTTAACACGTACAGGAGAATTAATTCGAAAGTATTGTCACTATCAAGATGTGAAAAACTGACCTGTATTATTAGTAAGTCCGATAAGTCGACGAAAAATCTATATTCTTTCTGGTGGCAAATCGGTTGAGGACTCTGCTGGCGGGCAATCCTGTTACATCCCGTAAAACCTAAGGGTTTTAAAAAGCTGACTAAAATCAGCCATAACTACCCGGTTCATTGGCACCGAGGGAATTAAAGTGTAACATATTTGTGTGCAGATACATGAATACCGAATACATGGGAGGGTGGGATTTATGCTATGGAATGGAAAAGGATTGAAAAAAGTTGGCTAGTCGCAGTGCCGCATGCAGGCCATTCCCTGCCCCCTACCTCCCTCGGAGTTGCACTGACAGTTTCCAAAATTAGGTCCGAGAAACAAAAGTCGTGGAAATTGAAAACATCTTGTCACGAGCTTTCGGTGTGGAATGGTGCTATGTCGCAGAACATTCTTCGGCACATGTCGGGAGATGGATGTCAAAGTGAAGATCAGCTCGTCCGACCGGTCGATCAGCGGATAAGTTTTAAAGCTACGTCGTCTCGTCGTAAGATTCTCTGGTTCAAGAACGGCACACTCGAATTAATCGAAATTTCGCCTACATTTGGTAACATTTCTCAAGATTGGTTTGACGATCGATTGAAAAAGGGGCTGTAAAGTAAGTCTTGAGAAAGGTCAGATGTAATAACGAAAACGTCGAAACAAATTGTCAACTGCTATTAAACTGTTCTTGAACAATCAACCACTGAGCACAAGAGTTTTGATTTTCAACCACGCTCGGAATCGAATTCGATTCGAAGCTACGTGTTTGTCCAAACTCGATCAACGGAGATCCACTCAAGCTGACGGCATTTTATCATTGGGCTGCGAAATGCATAAATTATTTTCATGATTCAGCTTGCAAACGAAGCGATTTTGTTGAATAACCAAAATCGTGGGGAGCGCTCTCATCTGGTCCTGTAGAAAAGAATTCCGAATAGTTGTCCCTTTTTCCTCGGGACGATCCATTGGTTGTGAGTAGACACCAAAGGTAAGTGTAAGTGTCACATGCAGGGAGATTTGGCAGGAAATGGTAACCCCTAGTTGAATGGCTTTGTTACTAGAATCTGCAGCCCTGTTTGGTACCATTGGTCTTCACTTCTCCGACAAACCAGAGGGTGAGTCGGTAAACCGTGAAAACCCAATAGGTATTTAAGGGTGGACCAAATCAGTCCACATGACTCATCTTCCATGCTTCATAGGGCAGTGGTCAGGTGTTTGAGACTGCATGCACATATGCACTGATTGTACTGATTCCAGCAATTTGAATAGCTTTATCCGTTCGAGTACCATGGAAACGACCTCTTACTTTCTTTCATGAATGGGGCCACGGCTTCCAAGTACTGTCACTTGGGAATTCTATCGTCCGTGGGAGGATTCGGACTAACGAGCTTCACATCAGAAAGCCATGACCTTGTCTGTTTGACCAAAGACGATCTTTCAAATTCCGACCTCCAGCTGAATTTGAATCTATTCGCGAAGTGATGAGTGGCAATAATTAATCAGTTGAACAATATATTATCGAGTATTATGGCTAATTCCTCACTTTTTGTGGACGGAACACCTGAAATCGATACTGGACAAACAGATTCGAGCTAACTTTTAGTAGATCACGGAAACCGGATATCACTTTTTTTTTTAGCTAACTTGAAGTGTTTGAACAAGTAAACAGACGGGCTCATATTCAATACCAAGGTACGGGTTGCGAGAGCTGTAACCCATATATGTAATTTGTTTTTCAACACCAGAAGGTAATTTGAAATGTCTGAAGCACGAAAGCAGTGGTCTAGAAGGTCCTTGTTACAACGAATTTTGGATCATCTCGGATAAATTTTTGCTTAGCTGGTTTACAATGGAACAGCTTGAGGAACCAGTCCGCAGGCATGCCCTGTTTTAGCGAGTGATCCAGTCGTAAACCAGCATCAGAAATGGTTACTGTAGTACCTATACTTGAAGTCGCAACACGGAATCCACGTGATAGCAATAAACCACCAATGCGGACCACTAGTGCGCGCTAGGATTAATCCAACTCAAGTTGTGCAACGGAATACAATGAGAAGGCCACAGGAACTAGAAAGCAGGTTCCAGGTTCATGTACAAATCATGAGCATATACACAAAATACGAGAAATCGGAATGGACCGAATGCATTCGGTCCAGTGGCATTGTAGGCAGGTTTGATCATCATGATCGCCTGTCATCACGGCTCTCATCAGCTGGTCGCAGGCCAGGCTACAGGGAAGCTGTGCCGGATTGTATCACGTGATGTGCAGGCAGTCTTACCACGGTCAGCCACGATAACCGAAATGTCGGCTTACATTACAAACATTGCAGATAACGCTGTTTTCACTTTCCAAGCATTTCGTTCCTCGGTACAGACCAAAGTTTCTTTGGTTCTGATAAGAAGTGGACTTGCATATGTATTGGAAAGAATGACCCATAAAAAGTTCAAACCCCTTGATTGGAACCAGTCGTGGTTTGTGATTCATGCTCACACTCACACGAGATGCCCAAGCTAATGCAAATGCAAATAAAATAACAAACCAACTTGTATTTTGGAAGTGATGTACCTGGTACGAATTCCAAGCTAGACACAGACAACATCCACCTGGATTGTGTAGGTGGGGCACGAGTTGATAAATCGATTACCCGCCCAAATGGCAGGAGTTATGATGGCACTCCAAGAAAACCTTTTTGTTTAGTCGCCCCGAATCCGGTTGGCGTGACCGGATTCCACTAGCCAGGTGATTTGGTACGGAGTACTTGTCGTTTAACTGGCTGGGATACATGTCTGAAAGCACAATTTCGGTTGTGGGATTCAGCCTGTTTAGGTGTCACAAGTGGCTGACTAAGTACCAAGCTCCGTTTTAAATTTCGCCTTATTAGGGGCCGGACACGGCGACAGCCCTCAGCTCAGTGACTGATTAACTGGTCTGTGGCAGACGCACTGGTTTCCAGTCGGAAAAAGGACGATCGGCAGCAGTACGTCAGCATGTCTGGTTTAGTTATTACCCTGACTTCATTTCTACTTCGTTTTTTGTGAATGTCTGTGTTGTGTTTGTGTGTGTCTAGGGTGAATCTAATTCAGTCCGTTATTTGGTTTGTTTAATTTACAGGCCAATAGTGTATGCACACACATACGTGAGCCAAAAAAATCATTTATTCACCCACCCACCGACCCCCCCACACACACATATATACATGTGCACTAGACATATCGGTCAGCCCGATTTATGAGATGTCGGTGCATACGGGTCCTGGTTGCGGTAGCGCTGGCAGTAACACTACTAGTACCAATTCGTAGTACAGGATTGTGATCTGACGATCTAGCGACAGGTGTTTGTTGTCTGGGTGCTTACTTGCTCGTACTTACCGGTAGCAGTATCAACGTTTTTTTAACGTTGAGCTCTGCAACAAAGGACCACTCGCAAATCATGTGAAAAGTCGGGTCACGATGATCAGTATCGTCTTAGTTGGGACACCAACCGGATTACTGATCCCGGCTCCAAATTACCCGGCTGTGAGTAAGGCGTTGTCGAACAAAACACGTATCGTGAAAAAGTCACTTGGGGGGATTTGAAAACATTCCCATCCGCATAAATCGATTTTTGAGGGTATTTTGAAAATAGCCAAAACTACCTGCAAATCCGAAGTAGTCTGAAAAGTTGAACGCCAGTAGGAAGACAAAAGTACTTCCGGATCAGTTTGGATAGTCCATTGAAGAAGCACCCATGAGACTTGTGACTTTGACCAAAGTCATTTTAGAAAAGTCTACTATTTGTCTAGTAGAGACATCACACCTGCGAGAACGCTACCCAAAATTTCGTTTTTCATGTGCCAACCTGGCCATCGGTTGGTGTGCACAGTTTGGCACCAAATTGTCCTGAGGTGTTTATTTAGCGCTACGAGTCTTTTCGTTATCAGTGGCCTCCGATGATCATTTACTACCCTCTGGCGCTCATTTCGCCGTCATGCTCTGTTTTAGCAATCGCAGCTTGGACTTGACGAAACATGCCGTTCCTCCCTGACCAATGCCGCTTGCGTAACCTAAACAGAACACCAGGTCACATGACCGAACCCGTCTGTTCAGCTAGCCTACTGTCTCAAGCCGTGTGGGGTGCCACAACAGTGGGTTTATTTCGAGGGACGGCCAGGGGCTAAGAAACACTATATCATTTCAAGACCGGATTAAGAAAAATAATAACACTGAAATAGGAAACTATAAAATAGGGATACAAAGCTATAAGTACAGCGGGCTGCGGTAGGTCTGACTCGCCCTTGGCGTATTTCATCAGTCACCAGCCATGATTGGCCACCTGTCTTCCCAATCTTCCTGTAAAAAGAACTGTTAAAGACCTCAGTCAGGCATCATGCATGCTAGTAGACGGATGAGGTCTGTCCTTACTCCCTTTACAATGAGTGTAAGAGCACAGGGGATCAATCTTAGGCTGATAAGTGATGCGATCATTTGGCCAATGAGATGCACCGAAGGCCAGCGAGATTTACAGCGGACTTCTGTTTTTGCATTAAATATTTCTCATTTCCATTCTATACTTTTTCACTCCACTTTTGTTGTTTTTTTAATTCAGTCTTGAAGTGGTATGAAAACCAATAAGGATTTCCACGGACTGCTAAAATAGCAGCAGGAAAATTTACAGAGAAGTCAAGAAATCCTTCTTGCTGCGGCAAGCATACTGTTGGTCATTCACTCGTTTATCCGTTGTTTGTATTCGTATTTGTATTTGAACGACTGGTGCATGTTCACAGGTAAGCACAAAAATGAAAAAAGTGGACCGAAAAGAGCGCACATTGAAGAATCGTATTCGAAAATGTGTAATCCCGAGGTCCCAAATCAAAAGCTGTGAATGATCGTAATTAGTTTAAACACCTTTTTAGGGTACCAGGTTTGCCTAATCGCTCAAAACGTAGTACATCATTGAAATCAACATTGAGTACGTTAATAAAAAGCTTCACAGAAATAGATGCTATGCCAATTCCCAAATGATTCGCCAAGCAGTGCCAACTTGTCAACTTGCCAATGAAACTCAAAATTTCACCACGTTTCAACTGTATTTTGTCTGTTTGATTTAGTAAATTTTTATGATATTACGATAGCAATAAACCTTGAATGCAGACTGCCACTAAGCACTGGAATTGTACTGATACAAACCACGCAGCTGATGACAATGCGTAAACCAGAGCAGCTGGAAGACACGTTGGAGTTCAATTACAAATCAAGTGTTTATGTGTAAATTCCGAATAATAGTCACTGGTGGGCTGTCTTCTGGGAAGTACCGCTTGAGGGCATATTTGTTCTTCTTGTTAGTGTGGCTCTGTAGTTCTGATTCTGTATGCAGGCTTCCGCGAACTTGTCCCGGACCGTATCCCGTGGACTCATCACAATAATCCAGACATTAATTAACTTTGCACCAGTGTGTTGTGGTTTTCACGACCACCCCACAACACAGTATACTCAAAAAAGAAATTTACGCACAGCAGTGAAAAAAGTAATTAGTGGGTAAAAATGACAACCAATAATGGGAATTACTCCGAATGCCAGGAACCCACTGATGACAGCACTTGGCCATGTCATCTAAGGTTCTCCATTGCATCGTGCGGAAAATTTGCGAGCCCCAATTCGTCAGTTTAGCTGGACATATATTAGCCAGTGAGCTAATCAGCGTTTTCATGTCTACACGCCATCTCCTAGAATGACAGCATTGGACCGTCTTCCAAACACTACTTGCTTTAGGCAGCGATTTCCGTCGCGGCAGCCGATCTGTAGACGTGGACATATTCCACTCACCATAATCCTGGCCAAGTTCCTAATCAGGTTCACTATCCTCGGTAAAGGATGACTCCTCCGCATTCTAATGGTGCCAAAATGAAACTAGATTTCAAACATAGATAGTCTTCACATGTCTCCTGACCTTCGCGGCCAAGTTTTTGAGCCTCATTGACCGAACAATCTTGGTTCTGCTGTGTTTATTCAACCTCTGATAGATTGGCGGATATGAAGCTGACATCCAGTAAGCCTCAAACTGCTAAAACTAGTCGGGCTTTATGTGTACTTGGCGACACTTCAACCGACATACGGTTATTTGGGGAGACGCAGGTGCTCAAATAGCACAAATCGTGTACTTCCCCTAACTACTACTTTGGGTCAAATTCAATCCCAAGCAGCGCTATATATTTCAGCTTAGTGTTATCGATTCGTTTCGACGAGTTTCTCCTGCAATTCAATTCACCACGGAAGAAAACAGTCAGAGAACCCGTGGTGATCTACTAACTATTAGCATTTGAAGCCTGAAATATGAGGGGGGGGCTATGCCAACGGAGTGATCTCAAACTTTCGCCCTGGCCTGCTTTCGGTCGGAACCCCGGTGCTTCGTTCACCTGGTCCCGTCCACATGTGTTAGATTGACCCGATTTCTGGACATTCTTTCCCCATCACTTTCCTTCACAAAAACAAATGCTTCAATCGCGATCAAGATCTAAATCTTTCAAAAGTTGTGATTCTCTGCAAAAACGACTTGACAAAGTTTCCACCTCCGTTGTTCCCGTAGCTGCAGGTGAAAGAGTGCTAAGTTGACTTTCGAGAAAATTTCGGTGATTTCAAAGTGACCTTCAATGAGCATCTAACTGAACTATTCCAACTATACATGTACGGTCAAATGCAGTCGTTTGGCTATTTGTTCGTTTTCGCATCCACGAAAGAAAACCAGACTGCAAGCAACATCTTCGTTTTCTTCGTTTTGGTGACTGCTGCTAGAGAATTTACGCCAAATTTTCCATGACTTTCTCATGGCATTACTTACTACTCGATAACGAGAGATATGTGGGCTATGTTAAACGCATTGGATATGCACTACTAAAATCAGGTATAGTTAACCGGATAAATTAAAAATGAACTATAGTTCTTTTTAAAACTGTTTATTGGTTTTAGATAATAGAGCCCAATGTAAACGTAGTAACACAACACCCAAGTGAATAGGATTTACCATATTAGTAAATTAAAATAGGGACTCAGTTAATGTCACTGAAAAGTGGCAATTTCCTATGAACACAAACTTAAATCAGCAGAAGAATGTTCAGCCGCTGCATACAGCATTTGATGTCTATGCGTCTCCACGAATCTCGACGCTCGTGGTATTTCGATGAGGCACGCAAGCTCCGGATAACGAATTACGGCGTGGTCAAATAGTGAAACCCGTAACCGAATGTAGCACTGTCGCAATGGTAGAAGAGGACCCCAGGATGACTACGGCACAGTTTGTTCGGACAATCAGTATTTCGCCAAGATCCACTTGCATCATCCGTGTTAGCGTAAGTTGGACACCCCGTCGATTAGGTAGAGAACAGAAAAAACTCTGGTGACCAGATGCGTCCGAGTTGCTGTGTACATGCTTGGTAATCTGGATCTAACTTGCTCGTAAATTATGATACAGTCGTTGTGGTATCTATAAACAGTTGCAAAATATGAATATTCACGTGAATGTGAGTCCATCAGCCGCATCACAGGCGACTCAGTTCAGTGGGCAAATCGGTCTTGAGTTCAGTCGGGTTACTGTGTTGATAATTTAAGGCAGTAAACATTCTGAACAGATGCGATCACCAAATTGATTGTGCTCATCAAAGGAGATACAAGGAGAAAGGAGATGTGAAAGTTTCATTCCGATGTGAGTGAACATTTTCGAAATCTCAGGCACAGCAGAACTGCTGGATCTTTAACTCCCATTATGTTAGCCTTGTTCACGGGCCTGTTTGAATGCCGGTAAACAGACGATAGTAAAATACGAAATAGTCGCATTAGTAGATTGCCTGTATTGGACTCGACCCAGGACAGGGCTTTAAGGATATGTGGCAAATAAACAGATTACAGAGAGATGAAATGCCACCAGATAAATCGTCGATCGTCAACGTGTTACGCTCATATTCACCAAATCGCTGGGTGCGGAAAAGCAGCGAAATGTTTAAAATGTGGCGCGTTATCATCGTTATGGGCGAGTTTTTCGATGGCGCGAAAATTTGAAAATCAGTGGTTGATCTAAGGCGATACGTCTCCCCAATTTCCACATGAGGAAGAAAAAACGCCATATTTTTGTCTTCATTTTCAGGAGGATCCGTTTTTCTTGAAATAAAAAGTGAAAACTACTTCCTTTGCGCTTACTGCTGTAAATCTAAAGGAGGACACTGAGAAAATCGAAGGTTTTTCGACGAAAATAGTAGGCCGTCCCCTGTGTACCAGAAGGTCGTCCATTAAAACAAGCCTCGACTTATCCCAATGACTCTCAGAATGGGTCATTTAACAACTACCTGATAAGACTATCACCTTTCACTACTATTTTCTGGAACTAACTAGGTATTAATGCAAATCGAATCACCCTTAAAACCGGAAAATCTCCCACTACTGGCTTTCTTCTGGCAAGCACTGTTTCCATTAGATGCTGCAGGAGTCCGGTGGTGGAACCGTGACGTTTTCATTGGGTCCAGTCATTAGTTTGATTCATGGCATCTCGTTTTCTTTTGACTAATTGGAAAAGTGCCCGAAGCGAATTTTCTGTTCACCGGTTCTCTTGAAGGCCAGGGGATTATTAGGCTTCTGATCTAAAATGGTCCCAAGGCATGTGGAATAGGATATTGGCTGTTGTAAAGCGCAAAAAGGGGAGAAGGTGCCGGTTCTGTTAACTTCTTGGTGACTGTCAATCGATTTATCTTCATTTAGCTACGTCTCGTTCCCACTAACTTCAGCGGTGAAAACCGTTTCAGGCACACGAAATTCCTCTACTAGCAATAGAAATCCATTTACATGCGTCTTAGATAGTTAAAACTTATTGGTCCATTAGTCCGCTGACAAACTTGGCCCATCGTTATTGATTGAGTTTCTCACTCACCCTATCAATTGACTTAATCAGTACAACGTCGCATCGGCTGTACTGACCTCTGATTGGTGCAGCGGATGTGGCACGCAGAGGTTTGGGAAAGCAGTTTCGCTCTGCTATCTTGCACGCCAGATGTTCTGACCAGAGCCCTCAGTGTGAGTCTTCTAAAAAGGTCCCACTCCGGCTTGGCTAGCAAGGCGGTGCAAAGCCCAAAGAAGGTCCATGAATTGCGGTGCGTAATGGATAATTGAGAGGAGAGGTTTGGAAGATCCAACGTGTAAGTTACATCCCAATCAGTGTTCGGTGTTTTCTTCCCTCGTTTTGCCATATGTGTGGCGCCAACTAGATCGGAGTTGCTTGTGTCTGTTGAGGTGCAAATGCGAAGTTATTCTTCGGTTTTTCGTCATCCTAATCTATGGTAGAGAATGAATCATTCATCCCATAGAGCCACTTTCCAGGCCCCAGTAATAAAGATTTATCCCCTTATTCGGAAAGCTTGATTTATTTCTATTTTGTTTTCAGTTTATTGCATTGTGGAGTCGAAATAGCCAAATCTGTTGTTTGTTATCTGTATGAATGAAGTACCACACTCCATTCGAGCAGACTGACAATTAAGCACCCCTGTTTGGGATGGTTTTGCTGGCGTGCAAATAAGCCCAAATCCATTGGGTCTTTCGTGTATTACTGGTGATGACACTAATGCACACGTAAGTTTCACATTATCAAGTCCATCAATTGGCGTAGCTCGTTGCAGATGATGGTGGATCTGGTCTTTTTTGAATAGATGCACATGGTGCTTAACTGGCAAATATTTCATAATCAACTGCTGTGAGGTCATTAGCGCTTATTTGGCGGTTTCTTGACTTAGTCTTAGAAAACCCGCGTCGGTATTCGGTTCAAAATTATAGTCACCTAGTCCGTATACATCTCATGTAATATTGACAACCATATCAGTGATTTCAGACGGTACCCTCTTTCTGAAGTTTAGCCTTGTCTGACCGACGCAAAAGCTTATGAAAAATCACCGTAATCCTTAAATGGACTTGTCATCCGTTCACGCTGCTAACAATTCCAATAAAATTCTGGTGAGAAGCCAATAAAGGAGTGCACAAGTATGGGGATGGTTGGACAGGACAAGAGAGGGTATGTAAAACTGGAGAGCAAAAGGAATCCTGAAACTGGTCGTGTGATTTGGGTCAAATTTAGTTCACCTATCCGTATGCAAATCATACCATTGACAACAAAACCCGAGATAACGCATTTCCGTGAAGGCTCACAGCTGTACTCATAGTCCTGGTGAACGACTGCCGGACATACCGACTGTTCATCCCACCTCAGTTCTTAGGTTTAATAAATATGATTATGTCGTGTTCCGCATGAATCGTCGGAAACATGAGTTCACCCAAACTACGTGTTTTGATCTGAATTATGGACTCAGCGATCAGTTTGCGGGAGCAGAAAACAAGTGCAAATGGAGCAAAAGTTGCGCGGAGAAATCAAATTGCTGTGCGGCAGCGAATAAGCGGACAGCATCATGGTTTCTGAACGTGAATGTCGCCGGTTTGAGTCTTACCATCACCGGTTATTTCACCTTAGCTGAACAAAGCTCCCTTCCTGACTAGTATATCTATCATTGCGAAGTAACTGGCACGTGGAAAATTATAAAAATCGGAGCAAATCCCCGCTTGCTGATACAAGCTGGTACAAGCTCATGGTCTTTAAATAGCTTTAAGACGGATTCCTGCCCATATTTTCTACTAAGATTTTCTCAAAGTCAATTAATCTTAATGCGTAATTTTCCGTCCACACCAAATCGTCTTCCTTGATCTGGTCAAAGGCATTCTCGATTTTGCGATTTCGGTCCAATCAAAACGGGCTGGGATAGAAACTAACTAACAATCAGATAAGCCTTCATGCTTCACCCAATTCGATGCTCGTCACACAGAACCACACTATTTCCTATGGTGATTCATGGTGTTTTCATCGATTTTTGCCTGTGTAAATGTGCTCGCAAATGGATTTCAACAAATTCAAAATCCCAACTCCGAGTTTACGGTTTTCTGTATCGGCCTGGGGAGGTCGTCTAGGGGATCAGTTTTTTCCACACAGCTCAACGGAGATAAATCGGCCTAGAATCAATGCGATGAGGATGGGGAAGCAGCATACGCGGATCGAAAGCGATGCAACATGGATTAAAGAGGACGGGGAAAGTTAAAAACTGCGTTGAAATCGATACTTGAAATCCTTCAAATACAGCATTCGACAGGTCTGAGTTTTTCTCGCATTGGTAAGTTGATTGTTTGCGATTTCTACCTCGGCTGAAAATTTGTGCGCGACTTGGTAAAGTTCAAATACACGTGCAAATATCGGAATTCTGACGGTAAAAATTCGGCGATTGACTTCCATAGAATTCCTTGTTATTTTGAGGTATTTCATTTGGCTTAAACCAGAACTTGGTGCTCATCGAATGCAAATGCTTGCCTTAACGAGACTGGTAGTTCACACTCGGACTTCCTTCCTTCCACCTAGTCCTCCCACGTCCAAGTTCCAGGTAAACCAGAAACACAATCAATACATGTGAACTTCATAATCTTCTTCGTTCGTATCCTTTACCGTATTCTTGGGTTTTACTCACGTATATAGGGCACTTTATTAACATGAATACGAATAACAGGAAATGAGCTTGTTCGTCTGTCCCTATTGGCTAAGTCTCAGCATAGTCTGCTTTAAGCATATGAACAGATTGTAGCCGAGTTCGAGTCATTTGATCCATTTCATTTCTTGGAAGAAATGAGACTGTAGCGAAGAATTTTGAATCACTAGAAATAAATAATTTTTTTATTTCTTGGGAACAGAAAATAACAAATACTGGAAACAGATAAACCGATATCAAAATAACATGCAAAGGTGAACAAAACTCGCCATCTGAATTACTGCCCGAACTTTCACTCAGGATAACACATATGGAGCTATCATATAGTACTATACTATGGAAACGGTTCATGTGGTCGAGTTCCACCTAGCCGATGAGATTCAGGCAACCACGTACACACAGGCACACACTTTAACACGAACCTGTGGAATAGCATATAGTGTCGCAATGGCGCCGAAGTAAACCTCCGAACAAGGTTACGTACCTATGAGGTCACCATCTACCTACTCCTTATGCACACACATGAAACGTGATCTTTGGGAAGGAACGACAGAGAGTAGGAGGAAAGTCTCAACCACCGGCTGGACTGTTGTACTGCTGGAAAAAAGAAATTACTACAAAGAACGACATCTCAAATTCTGCCGACCGTTAATTCCCTCTGGATACACAACGTCTGTTCTGATTTCCTAAACGTCTCTTGCAGTGATTCGGCCACGCGCTCCGGAGATCGGAACTGGGACTCGTCACGTCTACCAAGGATATCATCCTCAGGACCGAATGACCCATAAATCTGGGACCAACCTAGGTGGTGAACTAGCACTGTGTAAATGGGTACACCTCATCATTGCCTGATCATCAGCCCCAGTCGCATTGCGGTAAAGGTCATTTGATATGAGGCGCACGAAAAACTTCCAACTTTTCACCCAACCGTGAAGGACGAAGTTTTTTCATTGGTAATTTTATGACCTTAAGCGCTTTCAGAATGCGGAAATGTGATTTGCTAGACTGTGTGAAAATGAATATCCGCGCAGACTAGTTTTGACTGAGGACACGATTAAAGCAAACCATTTGTCTCAGCACCTTGTAATTTACTGCATACATGTAGAAAATCAGCACGAGTAAGCAAGAATGCAACGGCATGCAACAGAGTCATGACTCGTCTGTCGGGAATTCTAAGATACCGGAGGCATCAGTCCAAGGTTCACCATCTCAGTACTAAGAATCGTTTCGGATTATCGAAGGTTTCTGACTGAAAATTGATTGCATCGCAGTTTCATATCTAGAAATACCCGTGGCGACGGATGAGCCTCGGAACGTCGTTTAACAGAAGCAGGCGTTTGTTCGCGTTTTGCATTTGTTCCAGTCCTCTGGAATACTCATTTACCAGTCACCTAGGAATTCAGCTTTAAATGTTTCTGTACTGCTAACATGTACCCTGGTTATTTCGTCCTGAGGTAATATGTTATATATATATATATATATATAGGTGGGGAGGACTGGATGAGATAAAATGAGCTGATAAGTAGTAGGTCGGCTGACTGGTGTGTGTTGTTAGTCACTGAAAGATAAAAACATGGGCGAAATGGTTGGTACATGAGCGCATGGGTCATGACTGCACTGGTGTGACGAATATTCAAACCGCTCGTTTGTCGATGTTAGCGAAGTATCTGCCTGCAAATTGACAAAATGGTGACTAGCACTATGCTGGATTTTGCCAAAAGAGGCATTTAGTTGCCTGTTGGAGAATTTGAACTTGTTGACGTTTAGGTTGTAAAGTTAGAACTTGACATTTTGACCACTCCTGATCAACAATAATAACACCAGTACTAACATCGTATTTACTGCTACTACTGCTACTACTACTACTACTACTACTACTACTACTACTACTACTACTACTACTACTACTACTTCTACTATGGTTTCTGTGCTGACGTTTTCCCACGTCTGGTAAGTTCTCAGATGGTGATCTTAAAATAACTGAACAGTTAGGGCAAAGTTTGACTTGCTAAGGTGAATAATACGGAACGACCCAGAGAGAAGTCATTATTTCTTGTCCTGAAATCACCAGCCAGTGTCTCGGACTGCCTTTATCATCGCCGTTGTCATCACATTGTTGCCTATGTACAATGCACAACAGTTACTCCTAACCGGAGGCCAAATTCTGTTTTATTGCAGCTTGCCAAAGCGTGGATAACGTCAGGCGATAATTTTCAGCTCTGAATGGACCTTGATAACTGGCTTTCGGTGATGCAGAAGTCTAACACGTCTCACGCACGTACACGGAGGGTATGACTCCCGTGGGAGTGGTCTGTACACCCAAGTGTAGATGCGCGTAAACTACCGTCTGCGTGAGTGCTTAAGCAGTTGCGAAATCGATACGTCTAAAAACGAATAACTTCTTTTGTGTACCTCACGCGAAACAGTAGCTGTTTAGAATTCAATTTAACAAACATGTGAATCAAAATTGACCAAATCCCGGTTGTTTATTTCTCTCCCATTTGAACCTGATTTGAAAACCGACAGAACCAGTACAACCAGGAATGCAAGGTGAACGTAAACCGAAATAGATAGTGGGTCTATCTTTTTTGTCTCTGCGTCTGGGACGAAAATTTTCGAAGGTGTCCGAAAGTCAGGCGAACAACTGCGTTCACGTAACATCAAACCAGGGTGACGCGACCGATCAGTGACTGCAAATCATGTTGGACGCACAAATTCCCCACCCAAAATGACGAAAGTATTACTTTTGTAGAGACTGGGTGAGTGATTATGAATACTCGATAATGGGAACAATGAAAGAAGTGTGGTGATGAAAGGAATGAGGAGCTAATGACCCAGACGAGGTAGAGACCGGGAAACTGGGGATTACGGTCAGTCAGTGAGGAAAACGATGTTGGAAAGCTGTACGCGGTACATCAAAGTGACTAAAGCTCAAGTATTTCGGGTGGTATTAAGTGATTTCTCTTAAGCTCTGTACTTTGTTGGTGACCTAATGAACGTACAGCGGATGTCCTGACAAGTAGTAGATTTTTCCTTTCTGACATGCAGTTGTTTGCTAATAGGTCTCAAAGAACGCAAAAAAATAAATTCCTCACTGAAACCCTGGTCACAAAGTATGAATGGAGTGGATATTAAAATCACCCAGATGTATCAGCTATCGCTATTACTTCTCGTGTTACTACTAGTACTGCTGCTACATCACTACTACTGGACTACCGCCACTACTATTAGTAATAATAAAAGTTCTGATATCTATTGACACTGATACTAATGACGCTAGCATTGCCACTACCGCTACCTTCTTATATTATCAATTGAGCAACCGACCTCGAGAGTCTGTCTAGTGCACGTTGTGAATGATCCGCGGATTCGAACAGGTATACAACATCATCTTCCTTCCATTTCCCAGTTCAACGCTTACACTCACAAGACCTGCTAAAGCATCTTCAATCACCTCGTCCATGACGAAGTTGAACAGGAAGGGAGAAATAGGACACCCTTGTCGAACGCCGTTAGTCGTTTCCAATGAAATCGCTAGTTCATCGATAACCCTCGCGCGACCACAAGTATCAAAGTACAGTTCAGGCAACAGGTTCATTAACTTGGCTGGCATACCACTCCGGTAAAGGGCACTGAATAACGCTGTCAGATCCACTGATTCGAACGCGCCTTGCAAGTCCAAAAAGACTGTGATTGTAGGACGGCCGTAGGTGTGACGCGTTTCGAGTAGATGCCGAAGAGTGAACATTTGATCGATGCACTCTGGACCCGGACGAAATCCAGCCTGCTGTTAGCGGATGTTTCTCTTGCGAACTGGTGTCGAACGGTGCAACATGATCGAAGCTAAGACCTTAGTGCTAAAGGGAATCAAACTAACCTCACAATGATTGCTAAAGTCAATCTGTGTACACTTCCTTAAGATGGATACAACCAGTGACTTACCCCACGATAACGGGATACGTTCCTAGTTCCAAAAATCGTGAAGCAAGGAGGCAAGTGCTATTATCAAGGCTCCTCCACCCAATTTAAGAACAACTGACGGAAGTTCGTCAAAACCAGCTGCTTTTATCCGCTTAATTAGTGGACCAGCAACCCATGTGAGATCCATTGTCTTTATTGAACGCCCGATCTAGTACCACAGACGAAACCTGCTGCAAAAGCATCAACTGCTTCATTTGATCCCACTGCTCGTCTTCATTGCTGCTCGTTGAATTCATTAGTTCCTCGGATTGTTTCTGTTCGCAGCCGTTTCGAACAGCCGAATCACATAGGCGTCTAACGGTCAATCGGGTTTGTGGCTTGTGTCGATGGCCGTTGAACTGCAGCAAAAATCGCACTAAAACCAACACATGGTCCGACTCGACGTGTGATCCAGTACGATCTACAGTTCTGAACAGAACCGCGCCAACGGCAGCTTACTTCAATATGGTCGATCTAACTCAGATTACCGGTCGAGTTAGAGTGTCAAGTCGCCGTGCGACGCGAACTGCGTCGGAAGTTCGTACTAGACAGGAATAAGTGATTGCCGGCACAAATTGGCGAAGCCTGCACCCGTCACCTGTTCGCTGAGCAAGCAAGTCACAGCGCCCACCTAAACGGGCTTCCGATGCACTAAGTTTTCCAACGTGTGCATTCAAATCACCTACTACCAATACAATGTCAGAGCCTTTGCTCTTCCGAACAAGAATGATGAGGTCATCATAAAACTCATCGTTTTGCATGCCAGTGCTGCAGTCTTTTGGGGATGTATGACGAGACGACAAATAAACTGCGCTTAACACTACTATCCTTCCGGACACCCACTGATCCCTGCAGTCTCATGGCACATAAGCGACTGTTAACCGGGATCCAGTCTAAAAAGCCCGCTTCAGCCTTCTCACTCAAAATTATTCCTACACCGCGTTGACCCACAGCTTCAACTGCGTCGTCTCCTGAAATGTACAGGAAATATCTTGACGAGAAATTAGGCGCAGTTAATTGAATTACTCTACTCGAATCCTGAATTCGTGTTTCACTCACACAGCAGACATCAATCAAAAGTGAGCCCACTGTCAGAGCCAAACATGCCTGTTGGCCAGCCTACGTGAAAGTGCGCACACTGGAGGAACCGAGATTCAGAGGCTGACGAGGCTTGAGAAAATGTGAGCTAACAGACTGAAAACCACCTACTACACTATTTGACATCGAACTGTTGTGAGTAACGGGCGTGTGATCATTGGGGAAACTATAGGCAGGCAGAAGAGGCAAATAGATTGGGTTGGAGACAGAAGAGACAGGTTGAATAAAAGAGAGGGAACTCCGAGCCGTAGCATACTTATCACTACCCACCCCAAATGCGCTCGATGCAATGGGCAGCGCGGTCCTGATTATCCTGCGCGACGACCGATGCAGTATGGGATTATTTGTAGGCGTGTAACTCAAGGGGATTGATGAATGGGTGCTGCTAGGGCGTCTAGCCGCTAAGCAGAAAAACGATTAGGGTTCTTCAACCAAGGCCTTTGGTTCTGACAAGAACCTGACCACAAGGCAATGGAGCATGGCTGAGTGGAAGCCCATCTACTTGGATCAATTATTCTTCCACTCGTTTTTCCGACTGAGCTGTCAGTTCAAATCAACCACCGACTTGGAGGACCAGGAGCCTACTTCGTTAGGTCTCTACCCATTGGCCTTCCAGGCATGATTGGATCTTCGGCTTGAGATAAGCCATCCTGCATAGGTCGTTGGATCATGGAGGCACGTAAGCCGTCACACCACTTCCAGGTGCCGTCTCGTTGTGTTTGAAAAAACTGGTTGGCGAGCAGGCTCATTTTCGTTCACGGCCTTCCTGCTTCGCTAAGATTTGGATACAACAGCACTCTCACGTAGATATGAAACAGAAACAAAGCTCGTTGCCTATTAGCCTGAGGGATTTCATTTGAAAACCCTACCTTCAGATAGAAGATTACAGATGGTGCTTAAGACTGATTTGCTGAAGTTAACAAAAATTGAAAACACAAGGAGGCAATTTGTGACTGGACTTCAACTAGGCTCCTGCCACCTGAAATGCTGTTTTGTGAGTGTTCCATACTTTATTAGGCCGATTATTTTAATAATTCATTAATTCTGTTATGGTCGAATTATCTGCCTCGTTTTCTTGTCTTACTTATTGTCTTCCCGGAATATTGGGGGAATTGGGAACAAGACTTTCGGTCTTCCAGACTGCTTTTAAAATAATGGTACGAAATGAATTGACACAAAAAGACAAATCAATAATTTACACTGTTTCCGCCTCCGCAGGACTCGTTGTATTGAGGTTTGCTTAGTCTCAGTGGTTCAGCTATTCATCAGCCTCAGAAAGGAACTGATCTGTTTGTTTTCATCGTGATCGTATGCGATATTTTTTTGCATCCTATTCATTTTAATTCCAATTATCTTTGCATCACTCGCTTTGAATCCACCTCGCAGAATTCAAAGTCAAAAGACAAGCCGGAATTATTTCAGCAAAGCCTGAAAAAGCCATGGTGATAATACACAACACAAATATGCTTTGTAATGAACAGGTTCCGTGTTTGATCCGATGCGTTTCGGACGATCGTTTAAACAGTTCACCACGAAACTACACACGACTATCACGTGTGTATGTTTGAATGGATGAAGTTAAATGCTCGAATATCACGACTAAGTAGACCATGTGATTAGTGGACAGTAGAAATGCTGAATATCTGTAAATATGTTTACGTGAATAGCATCCCACTTGTGCGCACACAGCACAATACTATTGCATGGCATTAACTGCCAGTACCTTCTGGGAATTGAATGATTTAAGCAAGGACATTAAAAATGGTGTACCTTTCAATCTTCTAAAATGCTGCGCGGCGAACCGGAATTGAGTCGATAGACTTCTCCTTAAGAAATCAGAACCCGCAGGCTACGGTCATTGAACGGAAAAAATCAGATGAGAACCGGACGTTTTGTACTCGTTGTCCCAAAGAAACTAGCCTAGTTTAACTGTGGACTAGCCTAGAAAATCACTTTGTGATAGCTCGAATACTGACACATATATACAACAGCATTTCCTGAGTTTCTACTTAACCTTGAGAGATTGATTTTGATTCTAATTCGATGAAACTGAATGCTTTGTTTGGCTGTCTGCTCTTAACTCAACGGTCGAAATACCCGCTTGGCAGCTGAGGGGGTGCCCGTTTGAACTCGGTTCGAAGGGTGAACTTTCCACCGTGGTATTGACAATGCTCTCTGTATCACCTATAAAGCCCGGCTCCTCGTTTCCTCGAACCGGTGGTCTGGTGTACCGTGATGCTGGAAAAAATCCAGCACATTTCACCAATAGAAAATAAGAGTTTGTTTTGGGAATTAGAACGAAAAGTCGTATTGTGTCTCTCGTTTGACACCGATTGAACGTGTTGTGCCTCGGCTGAGGATCAAACAGGCTGTTTGTGAACCACCGTCAGCACTGTTCAACGGATTCATCATTTTACGGTGTGAATGCGCACTGCTGAACTAATAATAGCCCTTACTACCTTGACACAAACTATGTCGCGAGAAAAGAGTGTGATGAAATTAAATGTTCCAAACCGGAATTTGCGGCTCATTTTAATCGAGATGGGACTTGCAAAATAAACCTACTGCTGGTTTCGTGGTGCTTGGCAAATGCGTTGTCTTCCACTTTCCACTGACGTTTACATTTTAGAACTAATAGCAGCATTGTTCAACGTGGTTACCCGACAAACAGTGTGAACCTGTGCGTGGAAGCTTCGACACTTAGAGCCCAATCAACATGCCTCATCTGAAATGGCGGAGCAGAAGTTTAGAGTATTTGGACGGCACTAAGATCATTGCTAGATGAACGTTCCACCTACCGCAATACCAGGCTAACATTGAGTGATCTATCAACCATGACACCGGCAATAGAAACCAAGACTCGATCCACAGTGCTATGATACACAAGGACAAGCACATGCATATACATGTGCACATACACATACGCAAAAGCATGAAAAAACAAACAGACACACGGCTACCGGCAGAAACAAACAAAATGGCTATAGACTGTTTCCTAGAATCATCCGATTGCAAACATGCAATCAGAAAGCCTGGTCACCACAACAGAAAATTCAACACATTGTACTGTATTGTATAATGTTGTATCGCATAGAATTTTGCGTACAAAAAATAATGCTGCATTTCGGTCAAAAAAATGAGCGCAAAAGATAAAATAGAGGGGGGGACACTCATCACTTCGAAAAAAATGCCACAATTCATCGAGGAATAATCATAGCACATTATGATAGGTTGCGCAGTAAATCGGCTGAAACACGGTCACGCTTTGTCAAAATACGTGCGAAGTATGGGACAATGGAGTTCATATAGATATTGATTCTAGACGGCATGGAACGAAAAGTGGATCGTGTTGAAATATGAGAGTGGGAAAGAAATTTGTGAGCAAATTTCTCACGTGCTGATAAGCGTTGATCACATAAATTAAGGGACAGTTCATTTAGCGGCACTAAGGACACACGTTTAATAATTGGTGGCCCCGATGAACAACTTTAACGTCTTTTTTAAGCAAACCAGGAAAAATAACAGGAGAACAGTGGAGAAGGATTGGAAAAACACACTGGTAAACAAATCGGGAGATGGTGCTTTGTTTCACCGTGTACTGTCGAAGCTTCTTGATTTGAAGTGACAACCATCGAAGATTGTTTACACAGGTAGAAATGTGAGAATTCCACTTCGGATTTTTATCAATATTAATTCCTAGATATTCCATAGAATCAACTCTGGTAAGTGTTCCTGAGTTGACGAAAGACGTTTCGGATAGGTAGGCTTACTGACAGAGAGAGAGAGAGGAAGAGAGAGAGAGAGTACAGACATTCGAAACATTCAGGTGTTTTGAGATTTAAACCAGCTCGTGCGAGAATTCGTAGGTACAAGATAGGTTGTTAGAAGAACTTTGAAAATCATCGTTGTTTTCACTGGCTTGAGAGAGGGCCACATCATCAGCTCACTTAAACAGATGGAAGGCGGAAGTAGTTGATAGGTCGCTGATGTAATTAGAGAAGAGAAACGGAAGAAGAGCAGCACCCTGTAGCACGTTTGAGTTGTTAATCAATGGTTTTGTAGTTTTGCCATTCGTATGCACCGATTCGTTTCGGACAGCCGTACTAATGAAGGCCTGGGACAACCAAAATGTTTGCAGTTTGTGGAGTAGAAGAGACAGTGCGGCTGAATCAAATGCTGACGAATAGTCTAGAAATATGCAACGGACAGATTTCATCGATGCGTTTAGGGACTTAATCATGCTGCTTTATATTTCACGAACTTTAAATAATTAACATCCAGTTTTTGCTAAACCAACTTGACATACCTAAATGAAAAGTGAGACCTGCTTTGGCGAGCGACTGTCTCGGCACAAATAACTGTTAGTTATTCTCGGTAGAATTTTATCAGCGTGCTGATGATCTCAAGCCTTAAAAGTTAAACAAGATGTTCGGTTGTTTTCAGGTGACACGAAGGGTTACTAGTTATGTAGGATTGGAAATCCAGTCACACACTGTGGTTCAAAAAGTCCACGCCACTAGCCAGAATCGACAGCAATCTCCCGCACACCGTGCCTATACTCAACCACTGAGTTATCGTTTACACGGCTCTCGAATGCGATTCGACGGGGCTAATCCAATAACTTAATCCAGGTTAATTGCTGGGCTTCAGTGGAATAGTGGTTGGCCCAACACTGGATGTTCACTTACTTGATCGAACGAAAAACGATTTAATTGAAAATCGAATCAAATTCCGTCGACAGTGAAATACAGTTTCCTTGAGTCTCGGGGTAAGACCAACACGGAGAGCGTCTGGACTGATCGAATCGATCAGTACTAAAAAGCATATTCGAGTATTAGGGTTACGGAACACGATCAGGCACCAGCTATAGGATGAAATGTCATCGATCTGGATTTGTCTCCACTAGTAGTAGTATTAACACCAAAATATTAACCCCGGAAGTTGGCAAGCACCACGGGAGAGAAATTTATTATTTTGGAATTACCCTGTATATGAGGTAGAATAGACATTACGGAAATCCCAGGACGTTGGGACAGCTTATTCTGAGTCCTCTTGTTCTCCTACTGTTGACCACTTATATTCCCCATCCTTGTTTGTGGTATATTTTTATCCACAAGTCGGAACCAATGGCCACGATAGACAGACAGTAAATTTCATCGTTTCAGGTCACTTAAAGTTGATTTATCATCCCAGGCATCACCCGAAACCCCCTTTCTAAGTCAGTGTGACAGTTATAATTACAACTAATCATCCATGACATTAGTTTTTTCAATTAAATGAAACGGCTAGAACATACAATGGGCGAATAAGATAGTCCCGCTGGGTCTGTGAAATCCTAACTTTCCTATAGTGCCATTTTTATCCTTATCAAACTCACTTTCCGAAAGTTTGACTAAGCGATTTTCAAATAGTCTAGTGAAAACTGCGTCATATAACCGGGAGAATCGGAGGGTCACGAAATTTATTCGCCCGTACGCTTCTTAGCGATCACGTGAAACCGGGATGTCTCCCGTCTTCCCTCTCACAAAATGAGAATTAGCACCGTCATCGCCTCTTTTTTTCTTTCGGGTTAACGCCAACCAAAGTCTATGCGAATATAGTGGATTAATTTATTGCTTACTCATCAATAATACCCTAATTATATCGCTACGTGGAACTACATGTCAACTTGATTGTTAAAAAAGTATTAGGAATAATTTTACCAGCATACGAGCAATGGCGGATACTTTTGGTGAAACTTACAAGAATACTCTAGTATCTCTTACTGGCATGTATTCTGAAGCTATCTGAAAGTTTTCCTCAAGTTTCTGTGGTGTTCATGGCTGCTGAATGTAGACCATACATTTCAGTCGACTCCATAAGAAGTCTAGCGGCAAAGAGTTTGGAGATATCGCTGGCTACATGAGCGGCCCGCCATCTCCAATCCATCGCCCATGCAAAAGTTCATCTAACCACAGCCGAACCGGCTTTGTGAAGTGAGCCAGTGCTCCAACTATGTACATACGTTTGCATTACTGGCTCATAAGATCAATCGATCAGTCTCTGGCTGTCATGATCAATCGTGTTCTGTCCACACAGATCAATGGATAGGTTGACAATACCACTCTGGTCTTCCACACAGATTAGTTGCTTGAATTAGGTTTTCCCATTAGGTTAGTCAGATTTGTAATACAAGATCAAGGTGTGGGAAAACTCCTGAGGCAATGCATGCTATTCAGGCGAAATGACGATAGATCTGGATTACATCACGAAGCGTTTTGTAGAAGACACAACAGAAAGGACGAAAGTGGAATTGGTGAATCCACCTGGAGGTAGATTGAACGTATGCACAAATTGTTTTTAAGTGGATAGAGGGTGTTTTGCAGACGAACAATGGCCATACCTGCTCTATTCGAGATACCACGTCTCAGGGTTCCATATATCGACAACCGTGGACCGTATAAAAAGGCATGGGTAGCTTTGGCTATGTTTATAGCATGGCTGATCCCAGATGGGTGCATAACATCTGATTAACTGACCATCTCACATACAGATATCCTTGTTCTTAACGAACCCAGACGACGCTCGTGGATGCGTTCGGACGAGTGTGTAGTCGTGCGGCCAACAGACATTCTTTCATGGACAAAGATAAGTGAATAATAGCAAAATGAGACGGCAGAATCAGGATCGTTGTCTTTCAACCGCAGACGTACCTGATTTGAGCGAAAGTGGGACGTACAGTCTCCCCGAGCAGAATTTGATACTAAGTTGTTTGGAAGACGTCCGTTGTGCTACTTTTGCCGGTGTGTTTCTTTTTAAAGACAGAGATGTAGACATGTTTCCCCCACTGCATTTCCGGAATGTTCTCTCTTTTTTCATCACTCAGTCAACTGGTCGTCCCAGATGTCGATTTTGGGTGAAAATGCGCTTCAATTTTGTCCTTACTACATACTTTATTTCATTGAGCAGAAGACAATTTTTTTTCTGAATTGAGCTGCACAAATTTCACGAGACATTCCGTCCAGTGCGTTTCATATGCGAGGTCCACTGTACGGATCCTCGTCTATGATGAAATATAGTGAATTATCTCTCTTGTCCTACCATGGAACACAAACCCAAGTGTATTCAATCGACTGTGTTCAATAGTTGGTTCTCACCTACAGATCAACCTAGCATACACTAATATTATGCAGATATCGTTTTGTGCACCAAAAGTCCTTTGATCAACAACTGTAATAGTCTGTTACCTAACCTGGCTTTGAAGATTTCGCCGAACAGTGGTCCGATTGATGAATTCATGATTAAGCCATCCTTTTGACGGCGAGTCTGTTCATCAAACGTAAACCGAACATCCCATGTGCGGAAGGAATGTAACTAGCACGGCTTTTCTAAAAGATGCGCAAATTCCAACTCGGTAAATCGCACGTGGCCAAATAGATAGCTCTTAGTGTTACCGTTTGGGGACATCAGTAAAAAGTGGCGTGACGTGTGGTGAAAATGCCATTCGTTCTTTCGCGTTTAGGTCCCTCATGGAGCCAGTGGGTTCCAATATGTCTTCCAAACTGTGTTTTCCTTTTGCCAAATGAACCGGCTCCAAGATACTCGTTGACCTCTTAGCCTTGGCAAAATACGGCTAGTTGCACAACGTCCAGAACTGGTCCCAGTGGGACTAAGACAAATGATGGGCTGAATTTAAAGTCACTTTTAGTGTTTCTCTATTGTTCCTGCTTGTCCGGGATTCAAACCAATGGGGACGGAGAACTAAACCATTCCTGATGTTCCCTTTCCTCTGGTCGTTCACGAAAGGCAATCGATAGTAGTTCGAGCCACACATTCACCCGTGTAACGGGGGTGAAATTTATCGGCCGACGGGGAACATTTTATTTCGAGTTGTTGCAGAATTATCCATAGCTGTGCCCCACCTTCATTGGCAAATCACATCCATTTGTACCATGGATTGTTCCGCATTTGTGATTTTTGGGGTTCCATTAATCTACTTCAATACCAGTCACATTTCGCTGGCAGGAAATTTTATAACTCATCAAAATTTTAAGCCGCTGCAATCCGGTGTATGCAGGAAAATAACAGCAAGGATGGTCTAGTAATATCAGATTAAGTACATAGCAAGGTTTAGCCAAAGCACTAGATCTACCTCAACTGAACGTCGAGTAATTTCATGTGCGAGCTTGGAGATGTTATAATATATCACCTAGTGCGTGCGCAACCAGGTAACTCAAGGTTGATTAACCTTTTCAGACGTCACCCAAAGCGGTTGTAATGGCAACTGACCATTCATTCGATTGATTTTTGTCAATTACATGAAGAGCCAGGAGCACCCAGCCACTGAAACATGTTTTCTCGATGAGAATGTTTCAATAGGACAATTCAAAACGATAG
The DNA here is from genome assembly GCA_008360955.1 of Fasciolopsis buskii. Taxonomy (NCBI): domain Eukaryota; kingdom Metazoa; phylum Platyhelminthes; class Trematoda; order Plagiorchiida; family Fasciolidae; genus Fasciolopsis; species Fasciolopsis buskii. The sequence continues at coordinate 94,608 of LUCM01004350.1, read as the reverse complement.
ACTTAACATGAAAGCCTGTCGTGATTCAGTAAAAGCAAAAAATCATCATCTTCAACAAACACCAGTATACAGGCTTAGCTAGTGGGCTTGAGTTTGACGTTTGTTCATAGTGAAGTACCGCGCTACTAATGGCCTGGGCAACCTCTATCCAACCAAAACGCAAACAGACAACTTGCGAATCATGTGATTAGTTAACTGCATGTACCGCCAACCGATTGAGTCCTTGGGGGATCAGTGGACCTAAGTTTAGCGCATACGTGGTGTGATCAGGCGAATAAGCAAGGTGAAAAACGGCTTATTTTGAGGGCCGGACAGAGTAACAGTCTAAAACCATTTCCAGTGGTCCAGGAGATATTATGTAAGAACATCAGACAAAGGTTGGTAGGACGCGATGCGATGATAAGCGAAACCTCGTGAGCTTCAGAGTTTGTAAAGGTAAACCCTATAGTTTCGATATACGATGGTTAATTTGTGAAAACCAGGAGTGATTGAAGACCAGAAATACTCCAGGATAATTTACAGACTATTGTTCAACCCGGTAAATTGCGGAGCGAAAAGTGTAAGATCTCAGTAGGTTAGTGTGAAAAAAAACGAGGAAATAGTAGATTGAAGGCCTCTATCGAAACTATCTAAACCTCTCACATTCGAAGTAAGGAAAGAGTAACCCACTTCACAATGACCGGTTTAGAATGTTACATAATCATATCAGTCACGTACAGCGTGACAAAGTTCGAGATCTTCGAAAACTGAAGAAGTTGGTCGCGGGTAGTGAAGGCTGTTAGATAGTCTAACCAAAGGCATTTATATAACAATATATAACACTGACTTAAAAACAAACATGACTTCAACGCAACAACATGCAAATGAAATTATACAGAAATTTGCCCAACCAATAAAAGTTCTCATCTTTTGGACCCCAACCACCAAGGTGGGAAGCGCCAATCAAGTCCAAGACCGAATCTAAAGTCCTCATACCTCTACACTAAGGCATATCCTGACCGTCACGTTGTTTCTTCTAGCCTTCCCCAGCACTTGCAAAATTAGCGCGATAAGGTAGACGACGGACAGGCATATACACTGCGTGTCCAAGCCACATGGAGTAATAATCTCAGATGGAAGACTAGCTGCGCTCAACACACGACGACGCACCTCGTTATTGCTTACCTGATGTTCTTACCAGACTCGAGCAATGTTTGGGAGACATTGGTGGTTGAAAACAAAAAGCCGCCAAGAATCGTCAACGAGGATAGGCGAGCTCTCTCAATCGTAAAGTAGAACATCACGAACTGTGACTTTGTATACCCTTTGAGGGGAGGCCGATGTCAGAGTGGCGACACAAGTGTCGCAAGTTCACGAAGGCTGCTGTGGCTTTCGCAGTTCGTGATACGACCTCTTCCTGAACACCACCGACAGGTATGATCCGATTCCCGATTTACCTGAAGCTATTGAATACCTCAGCCAATCACCACAAACTGTAAGTGCGGGCACAGGCTACAGCCAATTTTCAAAAAGTTTCTTGGATTTTGAGGTTGTAAAGCACATACCCTATTGACTAAAAGACCAGATAAAGGTTTTTGTGAAACATCTGTTTGAACAGAAATGGGAATGTAGGGCAGCTTTATCTTACTCCACTGGAGGCGAAGAAGGGTGGTGAAAGTTGGCCATAATCCTTAACTGACGACGTATGACGGCACAACTATTTGTGAACATATACAATTCTTGAGTGCTCCATTTCTCAACAAAACTATCAACAGAGTCAAATACTGTGCGAGTATCCAACAGCATGGCGATCATTGGCTTTCGAGAAGTAAAAGGGTGTTCTAACACCTGTCCGGAGGTGAAGATTTGACCGACACATCCACGACCACCGCTAAACCGGGCCTGTTCCTCAAGTGTTTGACCTTCACGCGTGTTGTACAACGTGCGAAGATTGATGGACGCAAGCAGCCTTGGCGCTATCGGAATTAGGCTAATAACCTTATGGTTAGCGCAGTCACTGCGCAAGCCCTTTGTAAAGATGGAGAGAACGATCGACTCTGGCCACGAGAAGGGGAGTTTCTCAGAGTTTCAAACCTTCGAGAACAAGACTTGAAATTCCCTGACCAATTTCATTCCTCCGTCTTTAAACGGGCCTGGAGAAAGCCCATCTGAGTCTGGGAATTCATGACGTCCTAAAGCTCGGATTTTCCTGACGATCTCCACCTCAGTTTGTGGATTTGTTGCAACAGCCCACTGGATGCTTGCCGGAATAGCTGTGGGATTGGCTGACGGTGAAAGGCAGCTGAATTGTGATTAAGATTGCTCGGAGTGGATGGAGCAACCTGCGCGATTTTCCCATGAAGGCTCATTAACGAGATACATGAACAAGCGAGTGTCATGTCTGCCACAAGTAAAACCGATACAGTCATCCAGCAATTTCAAATCCAGTTGTAGCTTGATTGTATCGGTCACAATATTGATACGCTTAGCGGTAAACCAGCATGTGTGGCTCAGAGCCGAAATCCGAATTATTTTAAATATGCTAAAAAACGTGATTGCGGTGGAACGGACATGAGTCATAACCGCTGTGGTCTACCACATGAAGGGATTACAGCCGGCAGCCTTGACCCTGAACCTTGGAGTTGCATCGGACCATGTAAGGTCTTAGGTTAGATGTGGCAATAAACCAGGTGGTAGCGAATCACCATCTGCCATTGCAAATGCGTTGGAAATGCCCATATGGCATGTGCGTGTGCGTGTGCGTGTGTGTGAGTGGGTAGTAATTCTCTGCAAATTTTTAGTCGATCAAAATGTTAATCGATACTGTCTTTTTGTATTGCTCCTGTTCGTGCATCACTGACGAACTCTCTGTGCTGTTGGTTGCACTCACCGGGCTTCGGATCGTGCGCTACCCTTTTGAATTGGCACACCGCAGATCAGAACGCTTGCAATCCCCTCTGGAGCAGCCTTGATCTCGTATGTTAAATTTTGATGCCGCAACAGTGGACGGGAGATAAGGGGTATCGTAAATACCGACTGCTCGAAGGCCCCACAATGAGGTGTAAGAAATGGCGCAAGCAATGATGGAGACCTTGGGGACAAATTGTTGTGCTGGATGCAATCGAAATAATGGACTGGCTATCCAAAAAACGAAATTTAACTGATGTGGTCTCGGAGAAAAGAATACTTATGCTTGCTGTTGTGGGAGTACGTACAATTGTCGGGGTGGTGCGGTCATCGCGGAGACAGTCTAAGGGGCTAGCTAAAGTCTCCATCCTAATTTTAAATGCTTGAGGGTTGCATGCTGTTGTTTACACACACTGCACTTCGGTTCATTGTTTTCCGTTTTATGTTTACACACTTCGGAGCAGGACGTTTCAGACACGATTCGGTGGAACTCTGAACCCCGTGCATTTTACGTCTTTCACGGATGAAATTAAAAAACACCACATTGAGTTGAGAAATAAATAACGGCAATTGCAAGATTATAAGTTGAATTTCTGAAGAAGGAAACAGTGCTTGTAGGTTTAGCCCACACGTAGTGCTCCTCAGAAGACAATTGACATCAGTGCTGACTGATTAACAGTTTGAGGTTGAATCGGGACAAGCATCAGAAATCCAGTTAGCCCGACATGACACCACTGACCATCTATGGGCATGCCAAATGCAATCCGAACGAGCTGCAGTACTCCTTTCGGAAGTTCAGCTTGTAATTTCGCACTTTCATTTTACAGTTTCCCATTTCGATACTATTTTCTTTAATTTCATCCTGAAAATATAGAGTAACTTGACCTTGACAACCTCCACATAGATAACCTTGAAACCACATCGAATATGTAACATGCTACCGTAAATGACCACCGCGGTTTTATTGGACAACTGATGACGCTGACTGATGTGTTCGCTGGCCCTCTCCCCAAGTTACATTTTCCGTCTTCAAGTGCTTCACGCCCTCAGAAGAGACCTGTCCCACATGCCACTACACTTTCGTGACCAGAACAGAGAAATCGGAAACTTGTTTCTGGTGTTATTTGAGGCGGTAAAACTCTTACTGGTTTGTCAGAATGGCTTGGTCCAAGCTGAATGGTGAAAATCAAATGTTGTCAGGCTTATGTATTGATTCGAAAAGAAGATTACCCCCTTTGATGAATTCTGAGGTGATCTGCATTGAATGTTGTGGGAATCAAAGCATGATGTGAAATGAACATGGGTAACCTCCATGACGTTTACACTCCTTGGAGAAAGTTGGCCGTGTGTAACTTGCAAACTACCACGATGATTTGACTGTGTGAATGTTGATGCTGGCCGAAACACTCACGAGACTTTGCTGCCCATTAGTTTTCTGCTTTTATCCATCACACGGTGGCCACGCAGCCGAACGTATTAAATAACTGAAATCCAAGTAGTGAGCAGATGACCATTGTTGATTAGTCCTAAAAGGAGTGAGCTTGTCCAGTCGAACTGTGCCTGCATTAATAGTGATACAGACCTAGTCTGAGAGTTTAGAAAGCTAAATTGCGGGTATATACCGTCGGAGGTGGTCAAGCGGGTTAGGTAGTGACGTTTGGGCATGAAGTTCGCAGGTTCAAGTCCGCTAACGCCAGTCAACTTCCCCACTTGGCTGACCCCTAATGGCCGCGGCCCTTTTCCTGAAAATGTTGGTGATTTCAATAACACAGGAAGTAAAAAGACCAAAAGATCAACAGTACCGAAGTCAGAACGGAATCAGATTTATACAACTGAAAAAGTTAGAAATCCTGCTACTTTTGAAATTAATTGGAATTGAAATGAAATGAATAACATGCGAAAATGCCGAAGGTAGGGCGAAGCAAGGTGCAAAATTGTCAAGATATGTCAAGTTTTTAGAACAGGTGTCCCAGTTACCCAACAGTGACTTGTATGTGCATATATATATATATATATATATATATTGTATATATATATATATATCCACAGATGAAACCTCCGTACTGTCGGTTGATTTAAGGAACAGAGGTGCGAATTGTACTCAGCGGAATCCTTACTTACAAGCAGCTATTAGTACCATCAAACGGTCAGTTGCAATCATCATACACAGTTAGTACGAATCCTAACTAGATTAATTGGTTTAATATGAGTGCGTTACTTGCGCAGGCTTCCCAGTGAAACATATTACGCTTAATTGCCGTGACTCAGTTCGACCAATTCTCATTATCCAAAATTATTCACCTTCGCTAGTAAACGACCGAAATTCGTTGTCTTCAAAGCCGCAAAATTACTTCGAATCGAAATTCAGTAAATGGGACCTCTTTTTAGGTGATGCAAACGGATGCACTAGACGGTTCACGCACCTGGTTATCATTTGAGCTATCTTTCTGGTTCGGTAAGCTGCATTTGTTTACGGTCAACTGCTACGCTCCAAGCATGCATGCAGAAAAGCTCGATCAATCAGCTCGATTGAGGAGTGTTTTTGAATTTGGAGCATTTGCCTACCTCGACTACGGTCTGCGTAAATTCTCTATAAGAATTTCATCGCCAAGAAGACCATTTTCTAGAAAACCGCTACGTGTACATATGGGACTCAGTGTTTTTCACCTGAGACCGACAGATCAGGAAGTTAAACCAACACCTTTTTTATTGCATGCCTGACCCACCGGTGTGATGGACCGGGCACGCCATTGGAACGAACAATGTTCACGGCACGTGACTAGAGGGGAAATCGGAGGCCACGACTTGGAAATTCAGATGGTATGGAGCTGCACATGATGGCAATAGATCAGAGTTGTGATAGCAAACAAGAGGATAGTGAATTGCCGTCTACCACCGGTGAATCTAGGATTTGAAGCTCTGATCTGTTTGGGAGTGACAAAAGCCTAGCCCAATTCATCACCGCAGCTTGGATTCTGGCACTTGAACTCTCTCACGTTAAACTCTGTTCATGATGAATTCACTTACATAGAACTAGAGCCGGATAGTGTTTCGTATGAAAAATGCCTTATCTGGAATGGGGTCATTCGGGTGTACTTTTCCGAAATAGGCTGCTTCAAAACGTACTGATTTTTTGCTTAAAAGCCATAGGTGTACGAGCATTCAAAATGTTGATAAGCGCACAACCTCAGTGTATTTCGAGGCACGAGAATGGATGGGACGTGACTACTTTTGCTAGTATCTCAGCTTCTGCATTCCGTCACTGGATCAAATTTGGTCCGTACAACTGAATGCACAATACACTAAGACGCGTCAAATTCCATAGTGAAACCATGAAGTTCTTGGTAATTAAAACAAGAACGAAAACATAAAAACAGCAAGACAGGATCACAGAAGCTCGAGGATTCCGTAATCGACAGTCACCATTCAAAATTGGAACCAACGACGACCTCGATAAGTCTTCTCTGAATATTTCTTAAAAGGCCTGTGATTGTCCCTTAGTCAGCAAGTGTCCATTTCCACGTGAAAGTGATTGTTGATTCGCCCTTTGATTAGGGAGTTATAGAACCTTTGTACACCTGACTAACAAGTATCCCGTCAAATGTTCCCAATCGAGTTCCCATCCACGTTGCCGCTTGCCATGATATAAACAAGTAAAACACGAGGAAAGCAGACTCTTTCATCTAGCTTCAAATGGCATCCACTCCATGTGGATGGAACAAGTGTCTGAAACGGAAAGAAAATAAGAGATTTTCGACCGAAGAAATAACTCCTCAACTTGCGACCAACAGCAACTAGTTATGCGTGAGTGCAAAAGATTTCGTTGTTTTTATCGATTATACTCCGGAACAGTTTCTACTCCCTCCACAAACTAGTAGATTACAAGGTGATGACATTTTGTAGGCCGGTAATCTCCACAGCCCATTGGCAATACATTCCAGAGTATTGACTGATGTTCCGTGGGATAAGGACGATGTAGTTGTCAGCTGGTGTCTCAGGTATAAAGCCGATTGCAAACTTTTGGAAGCATACGTCCGAGTCAAGTATAGAGGAGGGATTCCAGAGTTTTTCAATCACAGGATAAATCCACAACCGCCTTCAAGCAATAATAAGAAAATACCAACAAATGGACAAATTCAAGCCTCGAAAGAAAAATGCAGAGATCTATCAGGGGCCATGAGCACAATCACAGTTACTAACTCACTTTAAATAGCAACAATATTGTGTGCTCTAGAAATCTGTTCGCAGTTCTAGGTGGTCGGTCACACGATACTGACCGATTGGGCTTGTCAGTTTTTTTAAGACTGGTGTTTTCTTGTCACATAACAAGGCAGTGAGTTTGTAGTTCCAAATTTGTATGCGATTGTGAAGCTGTTTTTTATTGCGTCTAGATTCGCTGAATACAAATAAAACGCCGAACAAGTCGGAGGCGGGTGGGGGGGAGCATAAGCTGCTATTGGATTTTATTCGTTTTTTTCTGCTGTGCCTAAGACAAAGTTTACAAATTCTCTTTAGTATATGAAATCCTTCATTTTATGGTACATTCGACTGTGATTATGTTTGGTTCGTGTAGAGAGCTCACAAGTGGAGATTCGACGGAACTCCAAAAGGCTTTACTTTATGGACACGTATGGCTTAGAAAGGTGATATAAAATCAGGCAAATTCGGGTCACTGTTTGCATTTCAGCTCATTCACAGTGCATGACTGAGGAATGGAGCCTAGACACCGTCTAACAAGACAGCCACTATCCACCACTCAAATAAAAAGCAAGTGAATACATGCACACTAACACTCAAGGTTAAGAGTGAGAAAACGAGAAAACAGCCTCAGCGGAAATTCCTTATAGACAAGGCATTTCGGAACCGACAAGAAAGGCCCTCGGTGAATTAGATAGGTCCACTTTCTGCCCATGGACAATATCCAAAAACAGCACCATTCAAAGACTGAAGATCCAGTCTGTTTGCAAGACCAAAGAAATTGTATCTACGAGATCAGTTACAAGTAACATGATGATGTAATTTAAAAGGGACAAAACACAAGCGATGTAACAAGCTGCTACCAGAAATGGTTAACAAGGCCAATTCGACTCTGTCGTTCGACATCAGATGAATGTTGCTTGCATTCTATTCCATTTGCAGAGGTCCTTCATATCAATGGTAGTGTCAATGCATAAATGAAATCAACTACAGTAATCTGTACAATATTCTTAAAAGTAGAGTAATAAATCCTATTATGTAATCAAAAAGTTGTGTTGTGAGCTACAATAGGCTATGTGTAGGTTCGTCTGAACATCGGACCGCTATGACCAGAAAACCTACGGTAACGCTGAATTCCGTTTAAGGAGCACATATAAATAATCATTTACTTCCCAAACGAGAAAAAGTGTATGTTGCCACTTCAGCTGTCTTCTTGTTGGATACTGTCCTCTCGGTGTAGTTTGAGTGAGCAACGTGCTTGGTTGTCACAGTTAGTGCATTCAGATGACACCAGTATAAACCTGACTTGGTGATTGGAGTACGAGGGATAGATTAGACATTTTCGTGAACAGGGAGCAGATGTCGGTAGGGAACAGTGCCGTGATTAAAATCTTGGCCGGAGGAGTGCATCTCAGCGCTACTTGTTAGCCAACGCGAATCCATCTTCTGGGTGGAACAGAGGATGTTTTAGGTGTAAAAGCATCTGAACCCAATCGATGGTGAAAGCCAGTAGGATTTCTTAAGCAGTAATAATTCCGAACGGTCAGAGGACGACGACAGTGACGACGCAGATCTGCAGCTGGCCCATTCACAGTAACTGAATCTACCCGCCTCAATCGATTCTTTCCCTGCCAGGACAAGTTTCCTGCAACAGCATCTTTAATTGCGAAGACACAAAAAGCGTACTAGACATAGCTACGTTATCGTTCAGAAAACCGATCAACGAAGCAACTTACTGGGGTCTTGGCTCAGTATTACAACGTCGTCAGTGCTCATGCTAGACAACTAGTACGTAGTAAGCTTCTAGCGCTAGCTAATGATGTAAGGTGGGGTGGATCCTCACCTCTCAGCTAACGCTTCCAGGAGATTGATTGGCACGTCGGGTGGGCATTCAAGTGAAGTCCTACGGTCATTACATTGCAAGTCGCAGTCGAAGACCAATGAAATGGAGTAAATACACTGCAGTTTAAACCTAATGCACATCCTCAAAGGTCAGCCTTGCTGTTAGATTGTTTCAGAAACAGACTGGTCAGACTAACAGTGGGAAGTGGAAAGTGACGAGGCATCAGACACGAAACTTCAGTTGATGCGGTTACATCACACCAGTTCATTAACTAACTCGTATTTACTGATCATGGGCTTGGCAATAAATTTGTAAGGTCTCAATAGTTTGATGATTTCCTGTCTCTAGATTTCAGGTATAACCTTCTGCGCAGAGTAACTCAGATTGACAACACATTGGGAGCTGCTTTGTGTGGTAAACATTTCTTTGAAATGATCTCTTCAAGCAAATAAATCAGGTGGACGATTTCTTGCACGCATGGAGCTGTCCTATGCACCGGAGTATGCAATACACGAACTGTACAAAGATTGAAATATGATTTGACGCAGTGTGTTCATCTTCACAGGATTTTAGTTGCCATCCTATTAATTGATGTCGCACGTATTGTGTGGGTTTGTTTGCTTCATTTGGACATGATCACGTATTGCCATGGTAACCATATGTCCGGGCATATCGATCTGATTCACCTGCAGACCATGCTGGAAAACTGTTTTAGGGAGTTTCAATGATTAGCTATTTGTGGCAAATGATCAGACGTGTTAATACTATTAATTGCTCAGCGGATTGTATGAAATTCCACTCAGGTTAGTGGCATGTCAAGGGAATTCCAGTTGGCATTGATGGCGTGTTGAAATTCACTAGGCCAAATCGAAAGTTCGCTTATCTCTCAGACTTCTTTATATTACGACTCTTATAACTCGGCGTAGCGGGCACGGTGGAGTGTGCAATACTATCTTGAGTATTGCGCACTAAACGCGGGGCCTGTCCGGTTGGTCGTAAATACATCCTTTCACATGACGAACGCTTCGAAACCTCGGCCAGTGTACTGGAGTTACTGAATCTACGAGCAATAAACTAAAGCAAATCTTTTCTTTGGGTTTACTCTTTCAGTCCACTTGGATGAACTTAATGGTTGTCATCAATCGATTTTCTCTGATTTCAATGACGACTCATTCACATGCTCATAGATGACACAAACGACCGGATGGTGGTTAAAATTGGAATTACACTTGTTCCACCAGTGTGCTAAAACCAGGTTAGTTGTCGTATTTCTTATAGGCACGTGGTTCAATAGATCAATAACGAAGAGGTCAGGTTAATAAAATTACTATCTGTTCGAAAAGCGTTGTAATTTTTTTCTGTATTCCGTGTTATCAAGTGCCCTGTACTACTCAGACAGGATTGTGGGTTGGATCTTTCGGGCTTTGATTGTACAGCCAAACTGTTTTCCGATCGATCGATAAAGCTAGTAAGCGTCCACCTTAGAAGAACAATTTAAAGAGTACCGTAAAACATCATACAAGAAACTGGGTCCAGCACTCTAGGGTTATTTTCACACCGGTGTCCTGTGACGTTACACCAAAGAAGTTTTGTCGTTTCAGTGATCGTTGTGCTACGGTTCTTGAGAACCAGCAAATGCCCCTGTTGCTGAGATGATTATATATATATATATATATATATATATATATATATAGAGAGAGAGAGAGAGAGAGAGAGAGAGAGAGTTGAGAAGGCGTACACTGAGTTAATACGTTTATCGTGACGTTTCGATCCAAACTAGGACTCGCTGTCAAACGTGAATGAGTGATTGAATGGGATCGCTAGTTCTGTTCGGCTTTGTGCACTGTCCGTCTGTTTGTTTCTCTATTCTGCATCGGGGTCTTGTTAAGATGACGTAGTGTTTGTCATTCTCGACTTGCCGATTGAACGAGTTATTCGAGTGGAGGGCTTTAAGAATCAGTCGCTCCCCCTTTCTGTTTGCCCGGCTGACTACCTTTGCGTTGTTGATGTTGATCTCATGGCCTGTTTGTGCACAGTGGTTCCATATCTGCGAGTGTGGGTCAGCCCATCGTAGGGCTAAGCTATGTTCGTGCAAGCGTGTGCGTAATTGTTTGCTTGTCTCACCAACATATTGGTTGTCACATCCGAGGCACGGAATGGCCTAAACTACCCTCGATCGGTCGTGCTGGTCGACGCCATCTTTTCCGTTGAATAAAATAGATCTCAGGGTGCCGGTCGGTTTGTGGGCAATTGTGATATCTAGTGGACGTAGGATGCGTTCGGCCGCTTCGGATACTCCCCGTATGTATGGAAGTACCACGATCGATCTGGTCCTCTTAGTGTTTGCCCTCTGCTTTCTGCGAATACAAGCTTTGATGAAACATATTGGATATCCATTGACCGCAAATAACTTGAACAACCTAGATTGCTCTTGTTTCTGTAGGTGCTGTGTACTGCAGTGCGTGTCGGTTCGATGGAACAGGGTACGCACACAGCTCTTGAAGTGGCAGGTTGGATGGTTGTTTTTGAAATTGAGTATGCGGTCCGTCGTCGTCGGTTTTCTGTAGACGGTTGTCTCATAATTAGTACGTCGAGAAACGGTAGAGCCGAGTCTTTTTCCTCCTCCCTGGTGAATTTGATGCTGGGCACTATCGCGTTTAGATGTTGATGATATATATATATATATATATATATATAACCGATTCTGGTGATATATATGCAACGTAGGTGCCATCGAAAACATGGCAAGGGAAGAAAACAGTGAATGAGATAGAGCAAGGAAAAAGCAATACCATTTACGGCTTAAAACATTAAATGGATCCTCAATGCTTCAGCTCCACGTCCCCGTCTTCTCATCATGATCCCTGATTCATCTCTGGTCTGAATAAAACCCCGTTGCACAAACCGAATCAGAGGATCGATTTAGGGGAAGTTGCCCCAAGCATTTGGCCAGATGGTCTAACCTACAAAGCAACAGCACGATTTGACGTTCTCGTAACCCACTGCGGACTCATCGCTCACTTTACGCTTCCTTCAGTTAGGACTAGACATTCTGGGAGAGCAGTACGTCTCTCGGCCGCAGAAGCCAGTGAATGTATGATTCTTACCCCACCCGTGGTTCACTTGAAGTCAGGGTTTAGCCACCCTCTTTAGACAGACCAGCATAGACAAGTCAGCCGGATAGAGAGCGCCGGATATTCGCCTTCTTCCTCGCACTTTGATGAAAACACCTCGGCCAAGGGAAGACAGCAACACGTTTTAGAAGCGGGTATTTGAGGTACACAGTTATTAAGGAGCATTATGAAAGACATTCAGGGCGAGGACTGAGACACCCATTCCCAGACCCTGCGGAGGCATCCAGTGAATAAACAGAGTTTGAATTTAAGGCATAACTACCAGTTACTTGAGCTTCACATACTAACCTGCCCGGTCACAACATTGTCCCTGGGGTAATGACTGAGGAATAAAGGATTTTAATTTACGGACGGATAATAATATTGATACCAGCACGCACTTGATTATCGCGAGCCTCAGATGTCTAACCGAAGACCAAGGCAAGTGGAAATCCGATTGTGCCATACACTGGTGCGCAAACTAACTAGGCAAATACGTCATTGGTAGAAATATCTTTTGACCAGCGCCCTTCGCAAAGTGCTTGCTTTCCTTGTGCATCAGTCACCGCGACTCTGATGTGTTGGCTATGGTCGCAGGCGCCACGAAAGCTATAAGGCGCTATGTCACGTGATTTGCACGCGGACCCACCACAGTCAGCAGCACTGGAGAAAGAACGGAAATGTGATGGCACAGTGATAAAAACGGCCACCGTGAAAAATAATGACATTCTTAATGTTTTTTCACCCTTTAGTTTATCAGCATAGAAATGCGAAGCTTGTACTGGACTGCGCAAATTCGCCAAAAATAGAAGGAAACAATGCATCAGCACAGGAACAGTGTTGGGCAACCGCGTTCTTCCGACTACGTCGTGCACTGGAGATGATGCTGCACCCTGACTGAATATGGTTTCCTGCAGTAACAGTGAACAACTCACGCCAAATCACATTAAAAACAAGCTGGTGGAAAAATCATCTAAAGTCACAGTTACTAGTTTTGAGTTTATGCATTACCTTTCATCTACGCCTTATTTTCCGAGCTATACCAGTTCGAAATCAATTTTCATCTCCTGTGAGGGGTTGAATGCATCGTTTGAAAAATTCCGTTGAACACAAACCGCGTATATATATATATATATATATATATATATATATATAAATATATATATGCTCGATATAACACGTCTGACATCGTCAAATCATTCCTTTCGCAGCCTCAAATGACCACTGAGAAACGGTGGACAACCGAGTATATCCATTGGACTCAAACAAGCTCACGTTCTACCATAGCTGATCAACAGCAGATAAGAATATGAAGTCAACCGCAGCCTGCAACTAGTTACATTTTATTTGGGCGTGACTAAGAATTGTTGAATGTCCGCCAAGTGAATGGCCGTTCGAGCATGACAGGTGAAGACCTGTCGAAATGTTCAGATAATATGCAATTCCAAAGAAGAACCTAAACGTTTACCCCCAGGTTAATTAAGTTCGTCAGTCGACAGAATTCGCTCTTTTGCATACGATCGCTATCAGACTTATACCCCTACGAACATGTCAAAATTGCGTGTTTATTATTCGGCAAATTACACTTTAATCAAGGTGAAACGTCAGTTGTTGGTTACCCATGGCAAACTATTCAGTGAGGCCCACTTCCGATCAGCAGCATCGTGAATGTTGCTCTCAAAGAAGTCTGTGGATGTTGCTTCCGTGACTTAAATGTAACGGAGGTAGAAAAGCAAATTTTATTGACGCTGACTTCCGAGGGAACAGGAAATAGTTTTGCGTAATTCTTCGCAAAGTTTGTCCAGTGTTTTGAAAAAAGCAAGGTTGCCTTTTTTGCTGGTATTTCACGGGAAATCTCCGGCAACACTATTCCTCGGAGGCAGAAAGCATACCAAATAAAATCATGAGGACAATTTTACCTTCATTACTGGCGGAAAGCAAGACGAAAATTTTCGCCTTGAATTCAGTGAGATATGCCAAACAACTTTCATTGCCTAGTGCAGAAAATGAAGAATATGGAACGCATCGGAGATTAGCTGGTGTGTGGTATGCATTTAACATGTAGCAAAAATGCACTGGCCAATTTAAGTTACATTTTCACGGTTTCAGTTTGGCCGTCGATGTCCTTTGTTGACGAGCCTGTGGTAGGCCGAGCAAAACAGAAACTTAAATTTCTGGGACAAGTTTTCATTGAATTTCTTTGTATTGTCGGCTTAACGGCAGTGTTTACCTCATTTGATGGTCAAAGTTGTTGTTTACTACACATTTGCCAGATCAATGGATTCAGGTCCGGCGAATTCAATCACGTAGTGTATTTAATTATTTTTTATAGCACTGAGTGGTTTTAATTAAAATGGTAGACCCAGTAATCAAAACATACAGTATTTGGGTAAAATTCAAGTAAGAATGACCTTGCGGACTCTAGTTTAAAAAAATAGAAGGAATGCAGATTGTTGGTAAAACGAAAAAAGGAAGTGTTCCAGAGCTTTGTAGTCCAAGGAACAAAAAGAAGACTGAAGTAAAGAGGTTCGAGTTCTAGGGATGAAGAATCGGTAAGGATTACTGGATACCTAAATACGAGAAAAAACAGCGAAAATTATCAGAATAGGAACTGCCGAAGTGGGCTCTGAAGAACGGAAACCAAAACAATAGCAATAGAAAGGAGGCGGTGAAGCTGCTGCTGCTCGACGATCAGGTGACTATAGATTTGACGTCAGGTAGGGATCAGTGGTTAGCCGAACGGCCTTTCGCTGAAGCCGATCAGGAAAAAATAAAGAGTGGTGACGAATATTCGCCCCACACGGCTGCAATATTGAAGCATCGAACTAATTTGAGCTTTGTATAAATGTAAGTGAATGTGTTCGATAAAGCTTCTGGCGCAGAATAGAAGCCAACTTTGCACAAGTGGCATACGTTGACAAAAAGGGACAACAAAAAAGAGAAGAATTTATGGACAGTTCCGGTGAAGGGAGCTAATCAGTGGACTGAAGAGAAGCCAAGACAATATTCAACTCGGGAGAATAAGGGGAGGAGGTTGGATGAAACAGAAAGGAGAGAAGTCTTGGTAGAACCCCAAGAAGAGATCCGTCTGACCCTGAAAGCGAGCGATCCACTGAAGGCAGTACCATCTTGGTCGATATTGTTAGTGACTTGGAGAGTAGTAATGTAGGAAAGAAGGCAGTGGTGAGTGGCATCATCGACAAAACAATAAATGAGGTTTATCGTTGAAGGAAGGCGATTAATAACAAAAAAAGAAAAACGGTGGACCCAGGTGTGGAACCTGGTGGAATAAGAGGATTCACAAGGAACGGCTGAGACAGACCTCCATCTACTAGGACGGTGATTATTCACTTAATCAGGTAACATGACATCCAGGCCATGGGAGCCTGACAGAATCCGAACAAAGACAATTTTGACAGCACAGCTTTCCAGATTCGGTCGAAGGCCTTGGATTTGTTCAGCGATACCAGGTGAGTTTCTACGTAATTATCGCGTGCAGCCAACCAGGAATGTGAGATGACAGGTAGTAGGTTCACCGGGGAGTAATGTGAGCGAAATTACTTCTAGCGGTCATTCAGTACATTTTCGCATTCAGGAAACAGACGCAACTGGTTGGAAATAAATGCTTCAGAAATTCCGAAATCACAGAAGTTAGGATGATGGGGTGATTGTTGTAGGGGTCATAAGGGTCTCCATGTTTTATGATAAGAACAATAGTAGGGTTTTTCATGAGGAGAAAAAAGTACTTTGACACAGGTTTTAACTCTGGAGCGTTCGTTTCTAGGACAATGGGCGAAATGTCGACTGCGCCTGGATGTTTGGGAACCTCCGTAATGGAGAGAACTTGGTGGACATTTCTGATAGTATTAAAAGGATAGAAATAATGGTTAGGAACTTGCGAAAAGACGGACGAGAAGGGGTGACAGAGATAACGCAGTATAAACATCGAGCTAATCGAGCAGGTAGGATACCAGAGAGTCAAAGGAATTGGGAGTGGGAGAAAAGTTGAGAGCGCAGAAATTAGGCATTATCCCTTTTGCAGGAAGTCAGACTGCTGGGCTACCGGTGACGGGTGAGGTTAGTCGTCCAGCTTTATTATATGCAAATCGATCGTTAGCTTTTTGCATGGATCCCGAGTATTTGTTCCTACTTTGAACAAAACAATTTTGGGATGTTTGTCGACATACATTGAAAAATCTGTTCTGGAAACTTAGGTGTTGTGCGGGATAATCCACCCTACAGGATGTTATTCGAAATTTACTCGCTTTAGGACGTTCTTCCTTAAATGTTATCAAATCCCAGAGTAAATTACAAAGTAGACTTTACGCTATTAGACCCTACCACTCCGAAAATATTGAGCTTAAGTGAGCATTTTCCCGTCGTTAGAAGGCAAATTTAAGATATAAAAGATTATCACACTGTCAGATCGACCTCGAAATTCAGCTGTGTAATAGAAAGCAGTATGCTTATTCCCCATTGCCAATTTGTCGATTTCGACGATTGAAAGACTGAATTAGGTGATAAGGTATCAGGATGAAAGAGCGAACTACTAGCTCCCGTGTATTTTACACGGTGCACGGCATCAAGTAAGTGAATGTCGGACATAGAACCTTACCATTGTCGACTTTTTCAAAAGAGAACCCCCATCGCAGGTTTGCCAATAGGTCACACGAGCGTGCGCAATCACAACTATTGCTATGTGTCCGTAGCATTGCCTATTTCGGACAGCAAGAAATGAAATGATTCGTTTAAAGCCCAGTCTCTTTCCAGTTCAAATTAATTTCATGTAGTTATGCAGTGACACACCTAAGTTGTACTTCTAATAGTTAAAGCTCTGTGGATGTTCTATGTGGACATCAGGACGGAAACAGGGCAGTTCCTAATACGGAATAGTTTTTACCCTTCCTGTTCTCGAGAGCAAAACGCGTTGGTTAGCATATGATAACATCAATATACGAGCCCTTTTTAGCAGACTGGACCGAAAGCTACAGAAATACGATCGATTCGGTTGTGGCGCTTCTCTCTGGTTATCATCGAATCAGACAACCATGTCAATTGGATACGGCTCCTGCCGACCAAAATCGTATCAGATAGATTTTCCAATTAGTTTGATTAGGGATGGGCTTAGCAACCTTGCATGGTGTTCGGTTTTCGGCCGCCCGACATCTGGGTCGGATGCGCTTCATCACTAGCCCGACTGAATCAGCGGCACATTGACCAAATACCGTGGGTTATTAGTTGATCGTTCAATAACCAATTGTTGTTTTTTAAAACCCCGGTTTACTTCAACAAACAAACAGCGATGGATCATTCCATTGACTGGAACGAGGATGTGGATCAGTGCAATTGTGCACTTTTTTATTCGGTCACGAAATGCTCACTGATTTATTGACAAATTTGTTTCTATTTCGTTTTTTCCTTCTCCAACGGAAATCAAGTCACCCCGATTTTGGACAGGATAGTTTTTGAACACATCTGTTCGGCAAGCAGAGCTGTGAAAATAACAATTCGCAAAACTTATTGATCGATAAGGCCTTAGGCTTATATCTTAATATGTGCATACGAGGAAGTGTGTGTCTAGACCACTGTATATATATATATATACAGAATATTGCGCAGATCAGTCGATGGGTGCAACACATGCGCCATTTTTTGGTTTAAACTTACAGTTCATACACGTGCGCCGGTAAAATTTGAAAGTAGTTTGAAAATTAGGGGTCACATTCTAGTGCAAAATTAGCGCATTGATCGACTACTGTGCTACTACGGCGAATATGAATGTAAAGTATTCCTCGACCAGTGGTCTCTACAGTCTTTACCAACATCGGAAGTGCGAAAGAGGTAAAGACGCGCTTAGGTGAGAAGAGAACAACAGGAATGATTCATTCGCCGTGAAAGTAAACAAGGATCTGAAGGTGACAGAAAATATGCACGCGCTGGTCATTGGCCAACCTGTCTTGACTCTTCGAAAATTTTCGAAACCCTTAAGGCTGAAATTCAAAAAGTTAATTTTTGAAATCAATCATTATGACATTTCCCGTCGCAATTAGATGGCTCTTTAAAATGATAACCAACTTTAATTTCAGTTGCTAGCAAAAGCGGATAAAGTCTACGAGGAGGTTTAAACGTACGAGACTGGGTTTTAGCCCACAGAAGTGGGATTGTGGGGTGTCTCCATTTAACACTCCCAAAAGGAATCACTAATAAATGTCATTATGACTATAAACTATATATATATATATATATATATATATATGTATGTATAGATATGGCATCGGTTTGTTCGCTGAGCTGGGCAATTTGATTGCAATCAAATTGCCCAACTCAGCGAACAAACCGATGTCTTCCTGTTGAACCTGAGCTACTATGAAGAACATCATTCTCTAACCTGCTATCATATATATATATATATATAAATATGAATATATATATATATGAAATGGACCTGTCCCAGAGTTGTTAGAGCTCCGGATTCAGAATGATTACGGAGGTTAGCAAGTCATCTGTTGTCCAGGTTTCACTATACGTTTGACCCGGTCGATGCTTGGCCCTGTTGAAAGCTTATCATTAGTTGGAAGAAATATAGAGAAATTTTGTTGTCAGTAGTGTTTCACATACAGATTGACGAAAAATTTTCCACGGAATCAAACTACCTGTCTCGCTGTTATTGGCGTTCGTCAGGCATGCGTACTCAGTACTGACCCGTTCAACTGTCCCCTACTTATCCATTTTTCTTTTAGTTTCTTATTAGAATCTCATTTTAATAGTTAAGAGTTTGAATAGATGGTAGATCCTTTTGAGAACCACACGGTGACGAAGAATGTCCGACGAATCCTCTTGAGCTTCTTAATAGGACTTATCATCCATTCACGCTTCCATGGATTCAAATGCGATTTCAGTAAAAGAGATAACCGCATCGAATGTCATTCCACCGAACTGAAGAAGCGGAACTGCGAAACTGCGTTTCAGAGCTTAAAACTATCAGACACTTACTGTTGCCACAAAGTGAGTAGTTGAGATTAAGTTTAATTTGCGCTATCGATTTATTTTGACTAACATGGGTTCAATGCCATAAGTTTGTCCATTTCTGAGTAGGCCTTCGCTACAGTTTAATAACCTCCTCTTAGTGTTTGGTATTCCCTAGCCGTCGTTTAGTAGTTCTCTAATATGATTTCGTAATTTCGGGCATGTGCAGGATGACCAAGCGTTTCTGTTTGAATTACATCGCAATGGGGCCACCTCTTGCTTCAACTACCGGGTCTATTAATGTGCATGGGCAGCACAATCTCGGTCAGGTGGATATTTCTCAGTCAGATTGAATAGAGCACTGTTGTTTAGAAGTATACTTCCTCCAATGTGAATAATTTCCGGGCTGAATCAAAGTGTGCAATTGGACCCATTAAATGCATCACAAAGCCAGTAAAACTGAATCTTTCCTCGTTTGTACATGAACACCAAAATTTTGAAGCCTTGCATTGTGGTTTCTCTCCGTCTCTAGCTGAGCCACGCCAGAATGTAACCAAGCAGCCATGCATTGGTTAGAATAAACAAACTTTGTCCGGCCGAACATTGAGACGTTATTAATGAAAACCTAAGTAGGCCGCTGAATCTCGCGATTGAACTTGTTACTTCACAGCCGAAGTGCCACGGTGTGATATGACCAGAACACAACCCTCTTTTTTGCTCTGTTTCAAGCTATGGTAGGTAAACAATTACCAACCAGAGGCTACCGTCCGACAGAAAACCTGACGACAAGCGGTAAAAAGGACGAGGAAATGCTCATGTTGCCGCCATAGAAACAAATGCACAAACAGTTAACGAATGACGTTCTCTTGTTGATTAGTTTTCTTTTGCTCTTTGAAAAACTTAGTTGTGTGACAGACGATCGATATTAGCAAGTAATACGTTTTGATTGGTTGCCAGTCCACCAACCTTCTCTTCTGTTTGTACTTAGTCCAACATTTGTGCCCTACATGCCGGCGTCGGATAAATCGATTCCCAACGCCGCCCGTGTTCTGACCTATCAGCTTTCATCTTTAAAGTCTCCGTAATCACACCTCGATTATTTGAACACTGACCGTGCTTCAATTATTCCTTCTACCATTTCAAGGAATACAAAACTATCGAGCCACATGAAGCAATTGGCCTTCACTACTCCAAAGGGGTGCAATCAGCCGTCATCAAAAATTAGCTGCTTCGGGATGGCCAATTTTCCCACTGTTCTTGCGGGAGGGAGGTGAACCCGTTGGCGATGCATTTCATTTCATTCGACCGAAGTTGTAGACCGTCAGCCCTGTTGTGAATACACGTGTGCCTAAGTTACTAAAGGAGACCACAGGCTACACATATCTAAAGGAAGGCAATAATATTGAAGCGAATGCTGCACCCTAGAAAATTCACTTGACCCCTTCAACAGTCAATTTCACAAAAGTGTGTTTTGGTTCCTAGGATTAAGTTTCTCCAAAGGGTAGAGAGGTATATGCAAACGACAGTAGTGATCCTTCTTTAGAATCCTTAATGAAGGTCATCCAGGTACACGCTTGACGTCCACGGTGAGATTCTGGTGACACTATGGCTCATCGTCGGACGGTATAGGAAAACGAAACCCATGTTCATTTTTCTACTCTTCCTGAAAATGGTCCGCTTTCATATTGTGGAATTTTGCCGAAAATCGAATGTCGATATTTCTCCAGTAAGTCAAAGCCGACATCGGACGACTGCGAATTCAACCACTGTTGGTATTCTGACAGCAAGGAATATCCTTGATGAAATGGCAAAATATTTGGTATCTCCTCCGACTTTCGTGCGGTTCGCTACTCGTGTGATTATATCAGTAGTAAAAAATACGGCAATTCTAAATGATCACAATCTTCAAGCAGTGGCACTTCCTTTGCATAAGAAATATAACATTTTAAAGGCTTGGTGGCATAGGTATGCACGTGCCGCCTTAAATTATTTATCAAAACCGGGTCGTCATGGTCCAGCGCCTTGCTTGATATGGATTAACTATTCAGTTTGCGGTATTACAATTATTCTTCCCATTTCAAGGCATAAACCTAGCCCGGGCCATCTCCTTGTAATCTTCAACGAGATCCAAGCTAAGAAACCAGGATGACGAATCGAGGATACCAGAAACCCTCATATATATATATATATATTATATTATATATATATGTGTATAATATATAATATTACCAAGACCTGCGCAAGACCCGTAACTGTCAGTAAGCAACTACATAGTGCCCGTATTTTTCTCAGGATAGCATAATTAGAATGTTCGCCTGTAGGGGAGTTGTTTTATGATTTGGCTTCCATTTTGGAGCTTCATTTATTAATTTGGTGAAACAGTCCAAACAATTCCTGATAAAGATGAGTGTAACAGTGCGCACCTGTTGCAAGAAACCTGGGTACAGGAACAACCACTTTCAGTGTGGGACATCGAATTCTAACTAACGTGAAGGCACAGTAGTGGGATCAGCAGACTCGCAGCCTCCTCGGACCACCACACAGTATCAGACATCGACAGGTGTAAAATAGATGCAAGACCTATGAGTAGCAGCCCTAACCCATCACAGCCTAAGTCCAGCACACAAACTGAGAGAAAAGTGAAAGCACCGGCAGGATCAAGAATGAATTATTCGTTTTTTGACTCGGGCATAACGAGTTCACAAAATTCGCGGGGATTTTCAAAGTTCCCTTAACAGCACAATCAAGCATTTTAAAGAGTCTTCGTGATCTTCCGAATGGAGTTCTTCGAGGTCCTCTTAGTGCACCTTGAAAGTGAAAGAAGTTAGCAATGGATTAGGAGGCTTTTTTCTTTTTATCTTTTACTTCCTTTATTAATGAAATTATATACATCGTCTTTCAGGAAAGGGGCCGCGGTCAACAGAGAGCTGCCAAGAGGGCAAGTTGACTGGCGGTGGGGGGATTCGAACCCGTGACCACGTCCAAAGGCCAGTACCTTATCCACTTGGCCACCGCCGGCCAGCTTGATGGCCCTAGAGTGATTGTGTTCTAGTTAGGGCACCAACAGAATGTGAGTACTCTACGGTGGTTGCGCGTTCTTGCTTTTACACCACATGCTGGCAACCGCTGTTGTATGCAATAGGCACACTAGTACAGCGGATTCCGTCGCCTAGTTTGCGAAAATATCGTCATGGCAAATGAGAAAGTGCTGCTAGCCAGGATAATTATAAGCAATAATGGCTCCTCTGAAAACCCGTTTGATTGACAGTGGGGAACCTGTGTATCCTCACTGGTCACAGCATTTCGCTGAGCAGTCTACTTATCGCCCTATCAAGTTAAACGTTAGTTGCCGTCTCGTGTAATCGGATAATGGGAATGCACATATATTTTCAGTCTCTTTTAGTTGTGGTCTCGCTCCCATTGGTGCATCGGGATGGATTTTGGGGCTGAGCTGAGTGGATAACGATTGCAGCTGATCCTTATTAGGCCCACTAGAGACAGCTGAATCTCGTTCTGATGGGCCGGGATGCGTGCTCTCAGGCAAAGATAAAACCGATTCTTAAGCGCGCACAGCTCAAGCCTCAGTCTTTTGATTAGCTGACTGGATAGCTACATACACTGACAAATTATTAACCAATCAGATGGTAGACTGTGGAAATCTTGAAACGCAAGTCATCTGAAGCAGTGACCAAGATAATCAAATAACAATCCAGAAACTGGCAATGTCTGCTGATAGTTCCAAAGCGTGGCAAGACCAGAAATCAAAGTACCATGGTAATCTAACTCAACTGTGCTAAGTTAGGCCCTATCAATCAAACAACGGGTTCGCTGTTACTTTCCGAATCAGTCCGCATCCATGTGAAACTATGAAGGCATTAGAAATCTAGATGCCGTAAGAAAACAAAAACTATTTTCACAGATATAATGTGTTTACCGTATTATTCAGAAGACGACTCAAAAACCGACAAAGAAATACTAAGCTGTCAGTAAGAAAGTTGTACAAGGTTGGAGATCAGATACGATCCATAATTGGTAGGCATGTAGACCTGTGATCACTGTTATTCAATTGGGAAATTTTGAATTTCCCAGTTGATTGGTAGATACGTCGGAAATGTGCACCGGATTCAAATTAAAGAATCCCCGAGGAATTTCCATCTTTAGAATTTCGAGAGAAAGTCATTAAAACAGGGACAGAAAATTATTAGGGGTATGTCACCCAACACTCACTTCCAATTAACATGGCGATTGTTAAGTGAACTACGGGTCTGGCATCCCGAGGAGGTCAGAGATCCAAAGCCCATGTCCGCCGGTCACTTTAGTAGTAAGTGGCCTTGCCTTGGCATTCACCTGGTTACCACACCTACCCACTGCTACCCTTTGTGCTTCTGTACCAATTCAAGTTGCAGTGCCATGGTTGCTGGTCTTCCATCCCGCGTGGTGGTGTCTAGCACCTACAAGACACGCCCTTTCCGTTCCAATGAAGTTCCAATCATGTCATTAAGAATTGCCGGTAGCAACGGTACTTCGCACAGGAATCACGATGAACCAGCAATACAGCAATAACTAAATAGAACATTTCAGACTCCGAGAAAAAATCTATTCCGAAACAACTACTTTTTTTAAAAATGTTTCAATATAATCAATCTGAGAAATTTTGTGCAAACAAATTCGGACTGTTTGGCCGTACTGTCTGCGCATCAGTTATTCTAAATTTCGTGCAAGAGATTCCAGCAGGCACAAATTCAGTCGCTTTAAGGCTGACAGGAGTTAACATAATCAGTTTGTGTTTGCGCAGTGAAAGGCACGTGTGTGCCTGCATCTGACCAAGTGAATCAGTGGTCTCAATAAACTTTGACGCCACTTCGCTAAAAGCATCGGTTGTGCCAGGTTGGATGTAATTTGCCTCTGTGGGGGGCGGTAAATTGCGCTTACGTAGCCTCTCGGTTTACGACTGTTATGAGATCAATAGACAGTGGTTGGATTGATGCTACCATTGGCCGGAATGAACCTGTTCGATACAAAACAATAATGATTTTGAGGCCCAAGCTTTCAATAGACGAGCAACTGAAACGGTATATCACGTCACCAGACTAAGGTCGTGACTCCGCTGGCATATAGTGTGTGTGAGTGTGCAAGTCCAAAGGGGTATACTTGATATGGCACAAGTCATTACAAGTACAAAGATAGATAGATATATGGGTGCGTAGTTAGACAAGTTGACAGATAGACTGATTGACTGATTGGCTAACTGGCTGACTGACTGACTGACTGACAGATTGATTGGTTGATTGATCGATTGATTGATTGGTTGGTCCATCCATCGATTCATCCATTCATTCACCCATCTACCTATCAAAGGTTAACGGGTTTTGCTGTTGCCCCTAGTGCTGACTTCTGGATGTGCAAAATAAGCACACGGGTTTCCTTATCTGGATGCAGAGGTTGTCACACAGTGCAGTACTAGAATGGTGGGTGCTGCTACTTGAACGAATAAGACTGAATCGTCTGGACTATGGAATCAGTATTTTGGTGTAACAGTGAACCCTAGTCAAACCTAATACAAACAAAGTTGTATAAAAATTAAGCATTCGCCTATTCGAAATAATTAGTGCTCTAGTGAATGACAAGAGCAAATCCTCTGAAGCACTGAAACAATATCATGGTAATTTCCGGTCATCGATACACACCAGTCGTTTCAAATATTCAAACTAGCAATCTCGCATCCTGATTTTTTTAATATGACCCTAACTGTCGTAGACATGAAAAATCGTGGTTGCGATCCTCAAATTGTCCCTTACTGCAGGCCTCTCTCGCCAATTTTCCAGGCCCCTTTTAAGAAAATGAACTTGCTTTCAGCTTTCCTATTTTCACTACCTTGTTTTGGCATATCCAGACAGCGTTTTGCTTAACGATTCGTAGCACAGAGACGTTTGTCCAAAGATTTCCGTAATATTACCGATTCCATTCACCCTAAGTCCGCATACGGCAGTGTGTATCTATCGTTTCATGTTTGCAGGCATAATGATATCTGCCAGTCGTGAGTATGATTAAGTGAGGGTTACACGGCATTAGCTGCACTTGAGGAGGACCGGTTCGTTAGTTTTCTTTTTACTTTCAGGTCAGTATAAATGCAGTCTTATCCAGAGAATCACTGAACTCCACTGGTCACACCAGCACTGGAATTCGTAGCGGCAGCGCCCTTCTGTAGGTAAAAATGCAGTTCAGAAATTTCTTGAAATTGATTATATCGTTGCTTTCCACCAAATAAAATAACTTCAAAACTGTTTCGCCTTGTGAATTTTGGTTTGATTACGTGGAAGTTCATTGGCCACTTTCTGGAGTGCCTGGAAATGTTTTCCGACTAGACTGGACTAGATAGGCTTATGTAAGGCTGCGAAATCACGGCCGGAATGCCGCACGATTCCGCGACAGGCTATCAGTTCTTCAATTGTCAGCCTATGGCTAGCCGTAGAACCTTTCTAGAACTTAATGAGTACACTAGTGTGGTCATTGAAAGAATGCAAAATAGAAGGTGTTGAAAGGGCGCTCTAGAGAGGACCTCGTTGGATTTTGTTCGACTGAGAAATACGTGCAATAGATAGAGTCATATGGCTGACTCTATGGCATTCGGTTTTACCATACCACTGCCCTTAATCTAGCCAGTAACCCGAAAGGGAAAAACAGTTCAGTTATAAGTTATGCCACTTGTGAAAGGTAGTGGAACATGTGTTCAAAGATACATGAACACCTTCATGTCATCCCGTGGTCAGTCAATCAAAAAGTCAAGAAATAAAGTCCGGGAGCTCCTTTCCACAGATTGTTTAGGCAACCAGGCACTGTGAAGCGCGGCGACAGGCCATCATGCAATCCAAACATGCATCGAACGTCATTGGACAGAAAACAATCCACCGATCGGGATTATTCCGATTGTGCATACAAATGCATGGTTTGTGATTAAAACGCGAACGAGGGTTCCAGCTACTGCAGGTCTCTCGTTGATCTGCGATGCGCAACTTGCGTCATAGATATTCTAGTGCATATTGGTAATCCATTTACGCCGGTTATTGTCAGCAGACATTGGTATACAAATCGGGAGATGGTGCTTTGTTTCACCGTGTACTGTCGAAGCTTCTTGATTTGAAGTGACAACCATCGAAGATTGTTTACACAGGTAGAAATGTGAGAATTCCACTTCGGATTTTTATCAATATTAATTCCTAGATATTCCATAGAATCAACTCTGGTAAGTGTTCCTGAGTTGACGAAAGACGTTTCGGATAGGTAGGCTTACTGACAGAGAGAGAGAGAGGAAGAGAGAGAGAGAGTACAGACATTCGAAACATTCAGGTGTTTTGAGATTTAAACCAGCTCGTGCGAGAATTCGTAGGTACAAGATAGGTTGTTAGAAGAACTTTGAAAATCATCGTTATTTTCACTGGCTTGAGAGAGGGCCACATCATCAGCTCACTTAAACAGATGGAAGGCGGAAGTAGTTGATAGGTCGCTGATGTAATTAGAGAAGAGAAACGGTAGAAGAGCAGCACCCTGTAGCACGTTTGAGTTGTTAATCAATGGTTTTGTGGTTTTGTCGTTCATTCGTGTGCCTTGGGTTCAGCTAGTAAAGTAATCAAACCATGCTAATAAGGAGCTGGGAAAACCAAATGTTTCCAGTTTGTGAAGTAGAAAAGAAAGTGGAACGGAATTAAATGCCGACAAATAGTCTAGAAAAGCGCAACGGACGGATTTCATTGATGCATTTAAGGACTAACAAATGTGGTGAATGGAGGAGGTGAGAGCGTCCAGAGTGGACCTGTTAGATTTATATGCAAACTGAAAAGGGTTGTCAGGGCGATACATAGAAGCACGCAGGTGGTTAAGTACAACACACATTGTCGTTTCCCGTAGCAGTAATTCCAATCGAATGGAGCATCGAATGGAGACCATAATCGGATCACATATGCGACAGCAAAACAACGAAACATGGATGACACAGAATTGTAGCGCAGCCAGTCAAAGGGCACGTCAAATCATGTATTTCATCGCAGTCCACGTTTCTTGGAGTATATTATTCCTGAAGTTATTTCACTAGGACATAAGGATGCACTTTGCACAATTAATTTTTCAAAGGTTGTGAGTTGTATTTATCAAAATCGAGTGTTTATAGGACAGAACAACGGTGACGCTGGAAATCGCTGTATCAAATACTGACAAGTTCAATTCAAATTCTTGCCTACGTACACGTTGAGGGCACGTGACTGATCAGCTAAGGACCGATTAATATCGATTGTTTGCCAAGCGCTTATTGTAAATCCGTGGTGGCAGAGGAACAAAAAAACAATAAAACCACGTTTATTAAGTCTTTGTGCCATTGCCTATGTAATAGTATTCTCACGTCAGTCATTGTTACACTGACAAAAATCTGCACCGGTGAAGTTATGTGGGTCAGGGCCGTTCGCATTTGTCCAGGTCATTGTAAATACAAAACTGATCTGACTTTTTCTTTCCGAATCATGCAAACATAGTTTTTATCTGAAGCCTCTAAACGAATTCGAGATGCGGTTAATTGTACACAAGAGTCACCGAGGTAAAAGACAAAAGTATAAGTAATTGCGTTCTACCGTTACCCTACTGACACGATGGCATTTTGGTACCATCAGGTTTGGTGTAGGCCTACGTATTTGTTCTATTTTATTATCATTCCGCAGATCTGTCATACTTCAAAGATGATTAATCGATATGCCAGTTTATTCGTCCGTTTCTCATAAAAATGTAGCGATTGATATGCTAAATGTGATGCTTTGTTGTCTCATGCGAGAATCATTCTTAAACCGTTCGGTTCACTCGCATTGGAAGTTGGTCAATCGGTCGACTGGTGACAAACAAAAAATCAATCACCTTGTCAATAAGTAGCGGTTCTGGAGTGAACTATGGTGTGTTTGTGTGCAACACTCTATTTAATTTAGTTTCAAGCAGCAAAAATTTGACATAGGGATTTCCATATTACAGTCCGTTTTTGCTTTCCGATACTTTTGCTTACACAAATTTCAGTTATAGATTGATTTTACGGGAGGAATTCTTTCTGCTAGTTACTTATTGGTAAAATTTACTCAAAAGTCCCGAACGAGCAGCGCTGAAATGTCATTATTATTGATCCAGCCAAGATTGGTTTGTCGTGCAAAATGCAAATCATTAATTTAGTTGAATTTCGAACGGAGTACAGCGTATGTGGGTAGCAAAGCTAAACATTTGTCCTGACGCACAAAGCAGCACCATTCTTGGTTGCTGATGGGCGGTGAGATCGGTACTATCGAAAAATCATTGTTGGGCTAAAACGTCAATAGTGATCTCACTCTTTACTCTGAAAGCACGTCCAACGCCACTTCCAGATTACGGATTATTGATCCAAATTGAAATCCCCTCCACCGCAAAAGTAATTGCAGTCCATCTTTTAGGTCCGCACTTGGTGGTTTTGAAGCTACTGGCAGAGGTACCTCAACTTTTCTGACCGAGACCAGGGACCATAGACTGACAGCAAACCACCACATAAGGTGATGACAGTTATTCTCTTGTCCCATATGTGTAGAAAAAGAAACTTTCCCGATCAAGCTCTGAATTCCTGTAATGCCAAGGCAATGATTTTCAAACCGACAGCCGGCAATGCACTTAACTATTAAGTTCTCCCTTTGTTTACTCTCTAGTGTTGTTAGCGATCCTCACATCATTTCAGTGATACAATCATTTTACGAAGCTGTTCGTCGATTTCCAAATCAATGGTTGATCAGTTTATGTCGGAGGCGCGAGGATGGGTGAAGAAGGATTGCTCATAGAGTTGAGGCGTCATTGCGGGCTAAGTCATTGATGAAAGTCAGAAAAGTTTAGACCGAATCCCAGTTGTTACCCTTTTACTGAAGCAGAAATAGATATTTTCCTCAGAGTAAATACTGAAGGAGTGTATTACTACTTCAAAATCTTCGTATTGTTTGAATACGGTGATGACATCTGTATGAATTTGGTTGAGCCAAGACCTACTGAACACGCGTACTGAGATGCGGTCTGATGATGGGAAGCGATTAAATCGATAGGAGGATTTGATTCCACCATACTCGTTAATATTCCACTATCCGATTTTTGCACCCAAACGTAAGAATGATTTCAACTTATGTTCACATGATCCAGAAATGTCATGAGATTGGCAGATTCAGTTGTCTTTCTGACTGGTTCAGAATCGATCGGGCAAACTGCTGAGAGCTTCCGTCCCAAAGACAACAGTTAGCTGCATCAGTCTGAGCTAAAGGAAATGACGCAACGGAGTTGACTGTGGTGAACTCATGTATTTCAACACTGAGTGGGTAATGGAAGAATCAGTGCAATGAGCAAGTGTCATGGTCCGTAAGGTACAAGCGCCAAAACACTTTAATTGTCCAAATCAGTGCTTTCTCCAGTTTGCCTCATTTGCTACGAGGCACATTTTGTTGTGATAAGGAGGCTGAAGAGGTTAATGATTAAAATCGAGCGCCTTTTGACTGGCTGCACTACAATTCTATGTCATCCTTATATCGTTGGTTACTTGCGGGAGTTTTGTTCCAACTAGGGTTCTCATCCACCACTAGAAACGTTCGGTTTTATTGTTGTTTCTCAACATGGTGAAACTTTTCGGTTTGCATATAAATCTAACAGGTCCACTCTGGACGCTCTCACCTCCTCCATTCACCACATTTGTTAGTCCTTAAATGCATCAATGAAATCCGTCCGTTGCGCTTTTCTAGACTATTTGTCGGCATTTAATTCCGTTCCACTTTCTTTTCTACTTCACAAACTGGAAACATTTGGTTTTCCCAGCTCCTTATTAGCATGGTTTGATTACTTTACTAGCTGAACCCAAGGCACACGAATGAACGACAAAACCACAAAACCATTGATTAACAACTCAAACGTGCTACAGGGTGCTGCTCTTCTACCGTTTCTCTTCTCTAATTACATCAGCGACCTATCAACTACTTCCGCCTTCCATCTGTTTAAGTGAGCTGATGATGTGGCCCTCTCTCAAGCCAGTGAAAATAACGATGATTTTCAAAGTTCTTCTAACAACCTATCTTGTACCTACGAATTCTCGCACGAGCTGGTTTAAATCTCAAAACACCTGAATGTTTCGAATGTCTGTACTCTCTCTCTCTTCCTCTCTCTCTCTCTCTGTCAGTAAGCCTACCTATCCGAAACGTCTTTCGTCAACTCAGGAACACTTACCAGAGTTGATTCTATGGAATATCTAGGAATTAATATTGATAAAAATCCGAAGTGGAATTCTCACATTTCTACCTGTGTAAACAATCTTCGATGGTTGTCACTTCAAATCAAGAAGCTTCGACAGTACACGGTGAAACAAAGCACCATCTCCCGATTTGTTTACCAGTGTGTTTTTCCAATCCTTCTCCACTGTTCTCCTGTTATTTTTCCTGGTTTGCTTAAAAAAGACGTTAAAGTTGTTCATCCGGGCCACCAATTATTATACGTGTGTCCTTAGTGCCGCTAAATGAACTGTCCCTTAATCTATGTGATCAACGCTTATCAGCACGTGAGAAATTTGCTCACAAATTTCTTTCCCACTCTCATATTTCAACACGATCCACTTTTCGTTCCATGCCGTCTAGAATCAATATCTATATGAACTCCATTGTCCCATACTTCGCACGCATTTTGACAAAGCGTGACCGTGTTTCAGCCGATTTACTGAGCAACCTATTTTAAGGTGCTGCGTTTATTCTTGGATGATTTTTTTAAAATATTTTTTTGCTTGGCTATGTGTAATATTTTTTACCCTGTTTTATTTTCATACCCACACCTTTTGACTGAAATGCGGCATTTTTTGTACGCCAAATTCTATACAATACTCTACACTTCAATTCTTTAAGTTCCTCGTGCGCAATGTTTGTTTTTGGCGTTTCTTTTGGCTGCGCTGAACAGCTGGGTATGAGATGGATGATATTTTGTAATAAAACTTATCGTTTTAATGGCACTCCACATGAGGAAGTTTAAACGCCCTAACTCAGAACCCAATGTGAATGTGCGGCATAGCACCCGTTAGGAATGTCAAACCGGCTAAAATCTACTTCTTTCGTTTTGGAGGCATTTAAAAATGCGTTGAATCGCGGTTTGCGTGCATCTGTTCGCAACAGAACTTGTTCGTAAGTACAAGAATGCCTACACTTAAAAATACATCTGAAAATGATTGGCCAGGTGTGCTGGAGCTTGAAGAGAAACTGATGATCTTAATCGCTAGACTGGAAGTATTTCATATATTTCACTAAAACTGATTTTGGTAAACCAACTTAGAAAGACTGGGTACAGATACTCAGATTTGACTCGCAACTTTCCGAGACTAGTATGTTTGCGATTCTGTCCTAGTATGGGGGTTAGATTTTCGGATGAACGTGAAACTTATTCCTTGTCCGTTGTTCATTTTATCAGAGCGAGATAGCTGAATGTGTTTCAATTGCATTTTCAGTCGTGTTGTGTCACACCAACTCAATCTCTCATGTTGCCGTCATGAGTGCACGTCTTCAAGAAGACCTTCGATCGGAACAAAGGATGACCGTATTCATTGCTAGCACCACATCAGGTCACTAGGATTTCCAAAGGCCTTAAGCGCTGATCTTCACTTCCGCATAGGTATACACAAACACTGGCGGACAAACAAGAAGAGTGAGAATGTTGCGACCCGACCAGGTCCAGACGCGATCGGTGGTGCGATATGCTTGATCAGCTTTACTCGGATGGTCTGTGTATGCACGGGCATACACACAGACAGCGTGTGTTCTACAGAAATGACCATGAACCACGGTGGCTTCCTACCGTACTTATGTCGAACAGCCTCGTCGATCGTGTCGCTGGCTTGCGTTTCTTTGTTTCTGTAATTCCGCGCCAAACACGTACCGGGTCATTCGTCTTTGACACGCAGCCAAAACGTAATAATACCGAAAATGTCGACTGTTGTATTTTTTATTGTCGAAAAGCTCAATATTCATCTTGCCAATAGTGCTCGTGTGCTGCTCGCCAACGTACACATTAACGGAAAAGAGATGAATGGTGGAAGCTCAGTTGGATACTAATTGATCTCTGGGTTACAAGGCCATTCTCAGGAAGGCACTCTCAGGGTGAATACCATTATAGCACCAGCTGACCACAGTGGTATTGGAACAGTGTGCGTCGATCCTCGGAGATGGATAAATGAATTCGGAGTTCCATTGACCTAGAGTAGTTGGACACGGTCACTGCCTTCGTTCCTTTTTCGTTCTCCTAATTCGACAGCCGTGCGTGATAACAAACCTATTAGATTATTTGCCGGATAAACGTCCTGCCCCGCCCCGCCCCTCGCCCCCGAAATGATCAAAACACTGTACAGGACTGAAATCCTTTTGTGGAACCTAGATGTTTTTTCTGTAATTGTTGGTTTTTCTGAAACATTCACAAGGGAACAAATGGTCGAGCCAAATTTAAATGGAAAAACTAGTCTGGCGTGATGAACATCGAACACAACACGCGACCGGAGCGGAGGTACGATGTAGACCTGGAGATTTGCTTTAGTAGCAGTGTTCGTATGATGAGTCTGTGGACAAGTCACGTAATACATTTCGGTACAGCTTCGCTGTAGCCCGCTTAAAAAGTCCGAACCGATGAGAACTAGGGCATCAGACGATCGTGAATTTTAAACATATCTCGGATGTAAACGGAAGGAATGTACTCACTAATCACGAATTCTTCTATTGCGGATTTGAACGCATGGTTTGTAAATAAATCTCAACGCTTGTTCCAGCTTCTCTGGGCTTTTCATTGTCTTCATTTGCGTAACCTGAGTTGGAGTCATCCTGGGGCATATTATTGTTCCGTACCCGTGCGTTAATCCTAGTGGCCGAATTCTTTATTGAGGCTTCAAGTACAAATATTATAGTTCACCATTGCACAGACACATCGAATCAGAGCTTCTATGTAAACTTGAGGGATGTAGATATCATTCTGAAATCTCCACTCAACTCAACTTCCTCACAAGATGGCTCTTCAAGCATGCAATAATCTCTCCTGGTGGGTAGTTCCTGTCACCCTATTGCTTTTAGTCTTCTCGAGTGTATAATTCTAAACACGCCTTTGAAGATCATACAAGAGGGGAAAAATACTGATTCATCGGTAAAAGTTGTCTATTTTCTCGCTCCTGCTGTACACTTTCTCACTGTTATTGCAAAACAAAATTTCTATAAAGTTTATTCAATTGGTCAACAGAAACGGGTCTTCCTAAGGCAGATCCACGTTCGTTAAATGGATGTGACATTTACAGTGGACATTGCAAAACGTGTTCGATTGTTGGGTGTAGCCGATGACCACGCTTGACTAGAAGCAGAGGCCGTTAATATACACTTTGTGTGGCCTTTCTCTGCATCCACGACGCTGACAATCATCCGCACTTTTGTGTCGATTTGAGCATCAAAAGTTCATGGTTTTCGTTCCTGTTGCGGTCGACTGCACCAGGGAAAACCGAAACCGGGTTTGATGTGACTGATAAATTCCGAAGCCACCCCAGTAAGCTTTCGGACCCTAACGAGGAAGGTCATTGTTGGACCAAAAATGAATTGGACAAAAGGATTAGCTAGAAGCTACAGTGTTTGTAGCTAAGCCTGTTGTGTAAGTGAACAAACCTTTGGATTGTAACCAATCAGAAGTGTCTTCGCGACCGTTCAGCCAGATGAGACAAACTTTCTTGTGTGGAAATTGTACTCAGGCTAGAATTCCTTAGCTTATATTGGCATAAAAAGGGTGCAAGTAGTCACATATGCCGTTAGTATTGGTTGTCCAGTGAACTGATGAGTTTGACTGGCCGAATGGGATAAGAGCGTGACTGTTGTTTAGCGGACTGGAATGAAAGGTGAGCAGTGTGTTATCGGTCCACGTTAAGTGCGGACATGACTACGGAATCAAACGAGCGTTATGAGTTCACTGTTGTGGGAAATATGCGAACGTTGCATTGGTTAGTGTCAGCAAACCACTTCTTTGTGGGTCGATTAAAAGTTGACTGGTACTGTGCTGACGACTATTTTTTTTTACGGTGATCCACTTCCTGACACAACGAACCATTCGAGCGGTGAAATTCTGAGGCAGAGCGCAGAGTCCAGTGTCATTTTCACATGCAAAAGTCAATGGTGAGGACTCGGGACGAACCGAGGAAATTCTTTGGTGATTCACTATATGACAAGATTCCATGATCAGTTTCAAGCCGAAAGAATTTCGCAGTCTCGCAGAGCTTCGAGTACCCATCAGCCACAACCACCGTGTGCAGGCAAACCAGAGGCTTGGCAGTGTGGAGTCCACTAAACACAACTTCAACAGACATACTTTTCTCAACGATAAAAGCAAAGTTGAATGATTGTTTTTCGAAACTGGTTTTGTGCGAACAGTATTTCAACAATATTTTTATTTCTGATCCAACTGTATGTTTTCACAGTGTTCTCAGTTCCCTTAATTACGCCCACTCCAACTTTTCGTGTCCGGATGAAGGGGATGCCTGCGGTTACCCTAACGTTTTGGACTTTATATTTAGGTTTATTTCACCTGTTTTTATTTTTACATCATTTTCAGGAAGAGGGCAGCTAAATGGGGAAGTTGACCGCCGGTGGGAGGAATTGAACCCGCGACCTTCGAGTCTAAACGTTACGACCTTATCCGTTTGGCCACCGCCTGTAAGAGTCTTCGACCTGGGCGGGACTCGAATCAAAATATGGACGCAAGCCACACGGTTCTAGCGTGGGCGCTCCACCAGTTGAGCTACGAGGCCACAAGGGAATAGCTGCAAAAACCGGTATTCCCAACTGGTCACCTACGCAAGAACTAACACGCCCGACGCTGCTCAACTTCGGTGGTCGGACGAGAACCGGTGTCTCTAACGTGCTATGGTTGTGGCTATCCGCAAAAAAGGTATAAGAAGGCGTCAGTAACCAATTTTTTTCTGTTTCGGATCAAATTCATTTGGATATGGCTCAGTAAGGAATATTTATAACTGCACCAGGGGTATTAGTTCACCTGACATTTTCTAAGAAGGAAGTTTTCTACTGGGAACACTCCCGCGCAATGTTTACTCAACAAAATTCATCGATGGGCATAAGCAACAAAGACTGAATGGTGACGCCATCCATAGAGCACCGAAAAGACTTTGTATCAGAATGTCCATCAAGTGAGACCATATTCCTAATGATATGGGTCACAAGTCCAGTTTGGCCACTGACCGGACATTCACCGCCACAGAGCTTCGCTGAATGAATGTTCCGAATCAACGTGAATCTAGTCGGCTGTCACTTTCTGCTTCACACCTGCTACGTCAGTTCAGATCAGGTAAAAGATTGCCAAATCGGATGTCAAAACATTCCCAATTGGTTGACTACGCTGACGTTCCAGATCATCGTGGCTCGGTTATTCTGATGGTGACTCGGGGTCACGGCAAACTTCATAATGACCAAAGACACCGAGCTGACCGCACCTCATCTTTTAAACCATTGTCATATCATATTAATTTGAACACGTTTGCTTTTAGCCAACCCAAGCCAATCATATTGCGTAACCCAATTCTTCGTACAGGGACGCTTTTAACACAACCTGTGCTTGGCATGGGCATGATGCCAACTCATTGCTGTACAGAATTTAACCTTAACATCCGTTCACTGCGGCTAATAAGTGGAAGTCGTGTGGTTCGCAATACTTTGCACAAGCGGTTCAAAGAAGAAGGATCGCAGACATCCTGCAGTCCCGGTCCTCCTTATGCTCTGTTCATTCGAATAAGGAACACGCGGTGATCCAAATCCATATGAAACAGGATTTTATGGTTATAGGGGAGTCCCAGACAATCCCCTCCGATTTCTGATGGAGAAAATCCGGAAGAGACCAAAATCCTTAACGAATTTAAATTCAAGCGTTATCTTCTGAATTGTAGCCTTCTGCGCTCAACCTAAGTGTTCCTGAAGTGATTTTGTGATGCATCCGATTTCAATTCAGTGACCCCGTGTGCAATGCGACTTTCCGGCTAAAGAAACCAGCCACTGAGAAGCATGACACAGTAGTAAATGAGTTGAATACTATTTGATGGGGTGTAAAAAATACTACCCACAGTAATTACGTTGATTCCCAGTAAACCCGAAAGTGGTAGTTGGTGTTACGACTGTTCTCGTCATTTTTGGGGGTTTGGAAATAGCCAGAAATTTCGGCCATTTCAAAGGGATGAAACACAATTGGTTTTCACACCATACTCAAGTGGTACCAGAAAAATGTGAC
Organism: Fasciolopsis buskii; assembly: GCA_008360955.1. NCBI lineage: Eukaryota > Metazoa > Platyhelminthes > Trematoda > Plagiorchiida > Fasciolidae > Fasciolopsis > Fasciolopsis buskii. The sequence continues at coordinate 58,299 of LUCM01004350.1, read as the reverse complement.
ACAGGCTCGAGCGTTAGTTGTCTTCGCCCATCTTTTATCCTCACTAAAAGTTTCAAACCCAGCTGTATTTTGAAAACTCTATCATTAACGTCTCATTCTCATTTCGAGTTTCCCGCGTCAATTGCGGGATTTGTTTATTCGACATATCTCTCCGATCAAGGAAATTCCAATTGCGTTAAGGTCAGAAAGCCAGTCAAACTATTACAAAAGGTGTAGTTCAAGGAAAACCAGTCATAACTCCGGGTTTGCGTCATTCGTATTTCGATGCTTTTGTTGCGAAGACTGAAGGAAGGAAAAGCTTTCGTGCATTTGTGTGGGTCGCTGAATCTCGGAAGCTGTTCCTCCAGAGTACCAACTGATCTAGAACAAATGCGGACACCACCCAATAGTGAAAAAATTGTTGGTGTCCGTTGCCATGTGAATAACAATTTTCAAGTATTCGGTCAGTAAGTGTCTACTGTTTTTATTTCTGTGCCTAGAACACGGATTTCTCGTCATTCTGTTCGATGCTGAATCCATCACCGAGTGAGAGCAATCGTGTGTTACTTCTTTGCGTTAGCTCAGTAGCGTGTTTTTTCGATATACCCGCTGCATAGATCTTACTTGAATTACTAGTCACAGAAATGCCTTGATCTATTGGTTACTAATTACTCTACTTAGTAAAGGGATCTAATGTGGCTTTCGGATAATTCATCATGCATTATCAGCGTCGTATTCAGGCCTGGCATATACATAGTTGTCACACAATTAGCACCCTCAAAACCAACCACATTGGAAAGAAAAGTTTAGGACCGTGTTGTCACAGGCGTGTAATTACGAAGTGTGTCCAGTCTATGCGCATACGAACTGTTAATCACTTGCACTTATTAGCTTCCATTAAGTTACGTGATTCGGGTGATAGTGTCACGGGGATGCAGTTTGATTCCAAATTTAAATGTCAAGGTGTAACGCAAAATGCAAATCGTAAAAAAATCAATGAACATTAAGTATACACACTACTGATGATTCCTAATGAGGGCAAGACGTGCTTGTTGTACTTCCACAGTTGGTCCCTTGATGCCGTATAGTGAACTAGCTAGAAGATGAATAGTTGTTAGAAGAACATCAGAAGACATGATGTTTTATTTATATTGATTAATGCGGCTTGATGTTCATTGATTTTTAGGAATTGACGGCTCTAAAAGAGCATCAGTTAATGATGAACTATAGTTTGATATCCTGTAGGCATGGCAATATGTCACTTACCAGTGTGCAATTTTCCGAATGTTGGAGTTTTTCCCCTTTTTCGGTGAGTTGTCTCAAGTTGGCACTGCGAGTGAACAACGGAACGGCAGCTTAGACTCTTATATTTAACGGCACTACACATAGGGGTCTAAGCTCGTCAATGGACTTGCAACAAACACTGGATCACTGGTGTCCTTCACCTAAGAGTTCTTAGCGAGTCAGCACTTAGGCCCAAAATTGCTACTTACGAAATGCGAATATATCATATTTTATTCGGGGCCGAGACATTTTGTAACCTACGCCCTTATTTCAGATATAATTACCAAAATATCCCAGTTTCATAACCTGCCAAGTTCTTGAGTATTTTCTGTTATGGCAATGCTTTTGGGTTTTACCGCAGGAACGATAAAATTCGTAAGTTAAGTATCAATGATGTTAGACACAAAAGACCGACAGACCCCGTAATTTTTGGCTTTCAGTATAGGTGGACCGTTCTTTGTTTCGTGAAAGCAGGAAAAAATGAGAACACTCATTCTCCAAAAGCATTTCCGAAGAACAGGATGGCCTCGTACAATAACAATTAATAGTATTCGTTGAGGCAAACTGACCGTAGCTTCATTGTCAAGGCTTCATGTGACGAAACCCCTGGTCTGATTGGCTATCTTAACAATTCATTTGCACATCTGGTGCTAATCTCATCTATCGGAACAACTGACCATTCATGGTCATGAAATGACACGGGAACACTAGGGTAAACCATACCACCGCGTACCACTGCCCGTTTGCTATGGTCACGTGATTGCATGTGACCGTCCCTCAATTTCTGTTTTAAGCAAAACATTTACCGCAACATGGAAATCGCGAAGGCCAAGCATTTGTTTGGTATCGCGGAATCAAGCGAGGGGAAGGTGTTTGGAGTCTGTCAAATGAGCGACGTCTTGGTTTTTTAACCTCAGAGTCGCGGGTTCGAATCCTCCCACTAGCTGTCCACCTTATTCTTACTGCTTTCATATGACCGCAACTGGTTCGAGAAAAAGTACACACGTTTTTTTGCATTAATAATAACGAAACAAAAGGATAAAAGATAAAATTATTTTTACCTAGTACAAAATAAAAGTGCATTTTTACTAAGGAAAATACAGAATATTGGTCCGTCATGAAAAATACTGAGAAACGAATGAATTGTTACAATGACAGTACCGCTCCCAGTATTTTTTCTAGTTTCTTCTTCTTCTAACAGTATTTCTATAGGCAACTTGCAAGTTAGTATTATTTGAGTGTTTAACGCGGTCATTGGTTGAATTGAGTTGCTATTAGATGCAAAGAAAATCCACTTTTCGAACGACTGCCATAATAGCCAAATAGCCAAATATGAGTCACTGACACGGAAACTGGTTCCGGAAGAATTTCCATCTGGGTAGTCAATAAGTTGACAGCAAGCGAAACGTCAAAATCCTGGAAAATTTAGACCTAGGTCGGATCGAACAAACAACAGTTGCCGGCCTCCGTATTTGGTGACTGGGGTCAACTACTGTTTTCAATGTGGCCTACTAATTACCCAAGAGATGTGAAAAATGACGTTCAGTAACTTAAGCTTTGGGAATATTCTACGACGTCTGAAGGCCAGGACAATCAAAATGTTGTTCTGGACACCCTTGCATGACGAGGAACAGCATGCCGAGGTTGACTGGCTGCAGAGAAACAGCAGGTGTGGCGTACCACCGGCGAAATGTTCAAAGCAGCTGATATGCACTTGCCGGCCTAGCCGGGGGCCGATTCCCGTCATGTTAATATTTGGCACAGATCTAACTGCCGGCTAGAATCCATCCGAACCATGGCGAAAGAGGAAAGAAGAAAAAAATACTGTTCAGATTTCTCCACACACATGTTAGTTTCTACTATGGCCGGCTATCCATAGAGATCCGTGGTTCCTCCCAGACGGCAGTAGGCCACGAAGGGCAGACTAAAAACGAGGCATTAATCTGATCCAAGTGTATTTGTGTGCGATTAGACTTGCATGTGCCTGGCAGGGGCTCAAGGCTTACAACGTATTAAACCGATCAGGTTAGGGGGAGCTGGAACATGTCCATCTATTCGGCTTTCAAGAAGACTTGAGAACAAAAATGTTAAGAGTACCAAGGTTGACAAGCATTGACAGATTACTAAGTCCACGGTTTGTTCGGATACGACAAGTTTTACACAGATTTTTGTTGACCTGCTTTATCTTGAAGATGTCTGTCTGAATGTCTCCGTACCCAATGAGCACGGAGATCTGTCAGCATTTTCTGGATCCAGTGACTGGATTCACACACACACACACACACACACACACGCACACACATGCTACCGTTATCGAATTCCGCGCGAAAGTTATCTGTCGAAAACAGTGTGCAATAGCGGTCCATCGATTTTGTTCCACTGGAATTTCCGAAAGAAGAAATCAAATTTCTAGTCGGAAATTCATGGTATTCCCATTAGAAGTCTTCATTCCATTTTCAAGTCAAATCAGGTAAATAAATTGCTTCACGCATCTAACTCGGGGAATATTCGAGGCACATGCCTAGCAAACCCAGCAATGATGGTGAATTTAAAAAAAAGACAGGTACATGCGTGTGCGTGCATGAAAGAACTTCTGAAATTCAAAAGTATCTACAATGTCAAACATATATCAAGTTCATTAAGGTTGTTAGTCGGATTTCATATGAAACGGAGAAGGCACGGATCAGTTGTGTACCGATAAGCAGAAGTAGGCACGTGAATCATTTGTCTGTTTTGCGTAGAGGAAAAGTAAATACGACTACTAGAGTCCTTGTGTAGTGGGTGGTATTAGACAATAGAACTCTAAATACTGTTGTGATGGTGACGTTCACATCATGGTTCTCCAGGGTTTTGAACGGTGATCTGCCTGCAGAGAAGAACTGCCTGGCTGAATTCTAATTCTGATGATGTCTCTATTTAAAACCAAAGTAAAGATAACAGGAAAGGAATACAACAACACAAGCGAGAGTAAAAATACTTGACAGTACTCAAACTGGTCGAGCTTTCCCATAAGGCGTATTACTTACTAACACTATCTCACTTTAGTAAGGACAGAAGCGACATGATCAAACCGACAAAAAATGCTGCTTACTGTAATTCCAAGGAGCTTAGTCATGGTTCCCATGTCGATATCAGTAAAATGTTCGACTACATTAGTATACTCCAAGCCGTTTCACAATCAAAGACCGTCTATGCTCGCTTTGGAATCTAAGCGTTAAAATATTGTGTATTCGATCCAATTCGGTACATTTATGAGATGAGTTAATTTAATGGGGTTTAGCAGCACTTCGTGAGCATCTGCTCCAATGATCCTCACTGTGAACTTTGGCCACGATGGGCACAGAAGAGTCGGTAAATCCCAGTGATCAACTGACTTTGATTGCTTACTTTCACATTATATTACCTTCAACAACGAATTGGTCTTTCGCAGGGTCTGTTATTTTTTGAGACTTATTTTCATCAGTTAAAACCTCCGTAAATTGGACAGTTAGGAACAAATCAGTAGCACCATCCCGAGATAGACATTATACATCTACTCATCCTAGCCTAGTTTCACCATCCACGCAGGAAACATTTGTTTCAAATGCGTACGAAATTGACTGTTATTCTAACCATCAACAATCAACAAACTTTGATTACTGCACTTTGGCATGCGGCACTGTGAAATGACAACCCATGGCACAGCTTTGTAGTAGCAAAGAACTGACCAGAAGGCTGATTCTTTGTTCTCGCGTTCGTTTTTGACCCGCTGTTGAGTCAGAAACGAATGTTATGAACTACTGTAGGATGATGACGAATAATATGAACCAGAAATGCTACGTGATGTCGTGAATGATGGAAGTTTGCTTCATTAATTTTTGGTGGAATCTAGACATATTTTCCACTTAGCCACCCAGAATGAACATGTTGTGGGGCGGATTAGAACGGTCTTCAAACGAGGCATTCCACGTTTGCTGAGGCAAGATTCAGTTTGTGAATTGCTGACGGGGTTCAACAAAGGAAAGGTTCTGAACCACAGTAATCATACATTGCGGGGGAAATGACTGGACTAGCAAGTCTACGATATGAACTATCATCACCATGCGATGAACATTGCGCGTACTCCACCGTTGGTTGTTCATTTTTAGCTAAAAACCATAAATAATTTGGACTTAATCACCATGTTATCGCAGTCTGGAACAATTCGGATTCAATTAGCAACGGAATGTTTGTAATCCGGATTTCGCTCCCAGAGATTAATTCAAAAAATGTGTGAAATCTGAACGACAAGAAAGAGCCCAACATGAGCCATTCCTTGAAACGAAACGGGAACACACACAAGCAAACTAAAATGCCGGTACGAACGCTGCGACGTGAATGTGGTTGGTCGTAATTGATTCAATGTGCTAGCTGACCGGGGTCCTTTAGTTTGATCTTGTTGATTAAATAACCAAAGAGTCCTCGTGGCTTTTTCTAGCCCTATTGCAATACAGACTAAATGCATGAGAGTCCAATGAACCGAGCTACTGTTCATGTGGGGGGGTGCAGGACAGGGGTTTGTTGCTACTGTCTACGATATGCCACAGTCAATTGGAATTTTCTTAGCCGAAAGATGTCGTGGCTCAACATGTCTTACGGTCCCGTGGTCAACCGGTGATTTTGCGTAATCCACAACATCAAAAATGTTTTCCGAACAAAGTTTACACTAGTATAATTTATTTACGGTAGTTTTCTTAAATCTAGTTTGGAACTGTGCAATTCTGTCCGATTGTGAGACTAGTCTGATCAGTAGAAAACGTAACCGTTACCTTCCCGAAAGACACTTGAAATGAGTGAGTTCAGTGTTGAAATGTCCTTCTTCCGACTGTTGGGTTCCGCGGGAAATTTTTTAACCTGCGTGGTATTCGGTTAATCGAAATTCTTCGAAGTTCTGTCTGCTGTTTTGGGTGCCAGAACGGTCAGGTCGAGGTTCTTAAATGGTCAGATTGATGTTTACTTCCTCTATTTTCTAGTGCGGTTTTCTGGGCAACATTTTTAGGTGAGTTGGAAGCTAAAGGATCAACAGGTTTCGTTCTTACCAGTCAAAAATCTGAAGCAAATGTTGCCGTGTCCGCCAGTCTTATGACACAAAGGCTCCGTCCTTCATTCACAAACTCCGTCGCCTGCAGGCCACTTCATTCAATTTCAAGTATGATTCTTTTCCTCTCAAAGTCTTGGTTACCGGCATGGCTCCCACTCATTAACAGTATTTCACTAAGATTTTATCGTCAACTTAAACCTCATCCTCTACGCCTCGAATAAGTCAAAATATTCTCCCGTAAACGAATTCTACCGATTAACTAAGGTCTTTGGGTAGTTAATGCGTAGCAGTGACTAAACCAATAACAAAACATCAATGCCTTACCCGATGAATATCTCGGGAATAAAAGATGAAGAAAATTGCTGTCTCTGCAAGTGAGGTAATATCTCTTGTTCTGGAAGACCTAAGGATATTGGAAAACAAAGCTATAATGCGGGACAAAAACAGCGCTGGGAAATGATCTGTCAGATACTGACATGTTCAGTTCAAATGCTCATATTAGTAAACCCTGAGGTCATGTGACTGGCCAGTTAAAGACCATTCCAAACACAATACTGGTTTGTATCGATCGTTTGCCATGCGGCTAACGTTAAACTAGGGTAACAGAGAGCCAGACACCAGTAAGACGCCCTTTGTCACACGCTTTTCTGTGTAGTAGTCTCTGCAATACGTATGTTGTTAATAGTCTCAAATAAGCGAAGGGAAATCGAATTTAGATAAGCCCGCATCATGGTCAGAGCGAGAGGAGGTATACGCTAGTGCAAATGGTGCACAGCCACTCGCGGTCCTGAATTTGAGTCAGTTTGCAGATAGCGGACATGAGTAGCTACCAACTTTTGCCCAAATGAGATGTCGTTTCACTGCGATGCATAAAATGGTGGAAAAAACAGCATCTTCTAATAACCACAGTTGGAAGGGTCTGAGAAATTTTGGATCGATCCAGCAAATTGATCTTGTTAGAGGAGTTATTATTACGTTTTTGCAAGAATGGATGAATAACTCATGCTGACCTTTGATTGAGGCTAAACAAGTGAAATACATCCGGCCTCTTTTCATCGTTCTTCCAAGTGTATCCTACAAGTCTTGGTAAAACTAATGCGCAGGCATCATACAATTACTTTTCACTCTCGTACATAAAAACAAATAACGTGGTAATCAAGTTCAGGTGTGTATGCTTCAGTGGAAGGCGGACAAGCTTTGGGACAATCACTTCCTTATTGTGCTGAAATCTGACCAACAAATATGCTGAAAATACAGGAACCATTCTTTTTTTGCCACCAACAGTAAAATATTGACAACCAGAGTCATCCACGCTCGGTTTAAGACAATTATAGGCTCCATACAGTTGTAAAAGAAATTGGTGAATAAATTCTTCATACTTGCTGATACTTCTAGGCTAGGAACTACGGATCGATTTTGGTGCATCCCAGTCAGTTACATGACACTTCGCGTGGACAGTTTTCCTATCTGCAGCTCACGGTGGATTGTCCGTTTCCGTTGCCTTTGGTTTAGTCGCTCCAGAATCACCAGGCCTCTCACCCTGCTAGGGAATATTGTGGCAGGAATTCACGTGGGTGGTTCACACGTTTATTGCGCTGCCAAACAGATTTCGTTCAGCCGTGTATATTGTTCCTTTCCAGACCACTCTCACGCGAGATCCATATCCTCACTAGCTGACCATTTCCAGGCCGATTCAGCCGTGTGTCGAACACTTCATTTCGTTCTATTGAATCTCCCTCTGGCTCCGTTGGTCAGATTGCCCGGACTAACGACTCGAACTGTTGCTCTCAGCTGGGGGAGTCGTGCTGACTCTTCTGCGCGTGTTTGTTGCCACCGCGGTCTTTGTCTGTTGGGGTGTGCTTTTGACAAGTGACTGTTGTTTTTGTGGCCGACTACTGATTGGTTCATGCTGCGGGGCCGATTACCCTCTTCATTCATTATGGTCCTAATCTCCTCCACAATATCACTGTTCTGTGCCAGACGGCAGAATACTAGCTTCCTACCATCCTTGAATGCTTCCTGTCTTTGTCCATATTTGCGAGCGACATGGGATAAAAAACGACGAAAAGGATTTACTATTCGTCTACGTCTGGAAAAGAAGTTACCGGTACAGCAAGTGCGTTAAACCCTTGAAAATCCCGTTGCTAGCAGAAATTGTTTACTGCACCGCGCAATTTATTCTGTGGCCTGACCAGACAATGCGGCCCCTATGGCGATCCAATGCGGATTAACTGGGGTAAGATCCGGGTTCAGCGAGCACACAAGGTCTTCTAGACCTATGTGTGTAGTAATGTAACTGGAGAAAGAACTGTGATGTGAACAATGGACAAACAATCATTATGCGGTCTGGCATATAGTGAAACGGTACAAGAAGCTAAGAAATAAAACAGGATTTTACTCACCTGGACACATGACTTTTTAGTGACCTGGCAAAACCGTGAGTTTTGTGGCTGAATGCTTTACTTCGGTTACCACTTCTACATTATCACAGTACATGTTTATTCCAATACGTGAATGCTGATCGAGATTCATTGTGCATTTTAAAAAAGTTGTCTGGTTGTCTGACATTGGAAACAGAATTATTGAAGACGGCGATGTTATAGTCTTTGGAAAAACATCTCTAATTTGGTGTACCGAATTAGGTCATTCTCACCAACTTTCGGGATAGTCACTCGACATCCTGATTGTAAACAAAGTATAATAATGCTGTCTAATTACTAGAAGAGTCCGAGATCACGGGATCGGTAGCTACTAGATAAAATTCAGTATTGTTTCTGCTCTGAGAGGCAGCAGATACTCCTGGACGCAAAATTATCACATTTATTCGCAGGTGGCCGTTCTGTCAGTCTGCTTCGTTCCATACATCTTGAAGTTTGAACCCCAACAGCTTATCAGGAGTTTCTCCGAGGTGAATTCGTCGCTTTCTCAAAATTGATTCACTGATTCACTTAGTGTGGACTGTTTCTGTCCAGCTGTAACATTAGGCGCGAATTGTGAACCACCAAGAACTGACGGATATTAACAGCGACGCCCTCAGACGATAAAAAATATGCGTTGCTGCTAGCGTACGTGTCTACTGTACCAGAAACGACAAAACTCGATGCAGATCAATAATAGACAGTCCAAACAATTTTTCGGAGGTAGAGAGCAGTTGGGGATTGGCATTTTTTGGTCGGTCTTCTCTGGTGTTCGACGTGTTGGTGCCACTCTGGAATAAAAACAGGGACTCAGTGGTTCAGAGCAAACAGTCTCTCTGATACAGTTTCAATTTCATTTCAAAACAATTAGGAGGTCCAACAAAACAAATCATGGAGAAGATAAACAAGTGGGAACTAACCTGAGGTTATTGATTACTTGTTCTGAAATGAGTTGAATTGAAGCGAGACTTTACGGTATACTTAAGCTTTCATTCTTTCACCGATTTCCATTTGTCAAGAGCAGGAAACGATGGTATTGTTGATCCTCCAACTGAAAGAGCTCATTTACGGGAGTGTTCTTCTAATCCACACGTTGTTTGTCAACAATTTGACAAATGAAAACAACTTCGGTGGTAAAGAAAATAGCATCTGAATGGTGTAAAATGGACTTCTCATTAAAGACCAGGCTATAGATTTGCGTTCCATGCATATGGCTTATTTCACACAGCCGACTCGGCCGCAAACTTCGACTGTGTACTCTGCTCTGACCCAGTTACCGTGGCCTATCGAGCGGATTGTATGGAAATCGTTATTGACCAGCACTCATTCACTCCTCGCACGATGTCTGTCAGAATGTGAGCTGCAACCCTAATCAAATGGGGCTACTGACAAGCTCCGTTGAACCGGTGGTTGCTGCGGTTTTGCCATGGGCTAAAAAGGGACATTTACATAAGGATGCGGATTTCGAATTCATTAATTATGTACAAGAAACCCAACGGTTTGTTCAGCAAAAATAATCGAGAATCCATCACGTGACTTAGCTGATGAATTTGACGCATCATTTCATGTCCAGTTTGTTTAAGATTTTCCAGTTATTAACATTGGGCCAAAGTGCTCCAGTTTTGGTTGTTACCTCACGGAACTATCTAGTCAATGAGGAACAAGAGAATGTGGAGTATTGAAAGTCTCTATGCATCTCGATAATTTAGAGAACTAACAGAAGAGAGGAGATTTCGAATCGTAAAACCCCACGACTTCAGCACTGAGCCATAGCGTCTGTTGATCCCAAGCCTCAGCTAGAGAAGAGGATCTCGTGGACCCCAACCTGGTAATCTAACTGCAAATGCTCGAGCCAGTCCACTGGTTAAGGTTTACCCACTTTATTCCATATCATGGACTCACCACATGGACTCCTTTTCCAACTACTGGCAGTCCAGAAGAACAATTTAGGGCGAGTTAGTCACTCTATGGGCATGCGCAATACACATCCCAATCACCATAACGTACTCTGATTCCGTGTCTCCTCCAAAGATTGAAATCTGGAACCCAGTACTCTACGCCTAACCTCTCAATTACCGAAGGAATTCCTCTACCACGCTCTGTCAATTCCATAAAGACATCACTGTCCAAACACCGGAAGCACTTCCATATCCTCTAGTTTCAGTGACAAATTTTCCGATCTTATAAGCCGCACCGACCTTGCTGCCGCTGTGAAAACCCGACCTCTGATCCATAATTGGTATTATCCTGACACCACAAAAGTCACAAATCGGTAAACATTATTCGAGCATTCTGTTTACATGGTGGCAACACTGTCTAAATCCTCTCCTGAAAAATCTAGGGCCGGCCTCTATCCCATTTAATCACTCCTGACAGCCCGGTAACTTCAAGTCCAGGGAGTATTTACTGCCGAAAAACACCGTGGTCCATAACATTTCGCTTTAATTAATTTTCTCGGGCAGCAAAATGAACCGCTTTTTAGGCTCTGGCGTGTATTTATATATGATGCGCCCTAGTTTTTACCAATGTGATTATCGTCTTTCTAATGGATGGGAATTTAGCTGTATAAAGACATGGTGTGTGCCGTGCTGCTGTGGTGAGTTTTTGTGCGAGTCACGTGATGCAGTCCGGTACAGCTTCATACTGTCCTGCGTAGTCAAGCCACCACTGAGTACCTTGGTGACTAGCAGCCGTGAAATCCAATCATTCCTCGAAGGTGGTTCTACGGGGTGTGTTTCACCAATCGAGATATCTCCAGTTTCGCCAATAAATAAAATTTGAACATTTTCCTCTTCTGTTTTGGTCTTTTCGGTTCCTTAGTTTGTTTAGCTTGGGTTGGAGTCAGTTCATTGTGTACTGATAATCCGTATCCGTTTGTTACTGTGACTGACCGAATTCCGTGCACTAATTTCAAGTATAAATACTACGGTTCAATGCACAGTTCCCCAAGGGTTCTATGAACTAACCAACTGTCCTGGCGCTCCGCTGTCTATTCACGTTAGCTGAGTACTGGTCGATCCATTGGAGTCTGCCCATTAGCAAAAACGACGTTTATTTGAGTAAACACAATCTGACGGACGGAAAGATAGTAATCTGTTTGAATAATTAATGAGCTCTTTGTACGTCTCATTTGCTAAGCTGAAGGTCCTCGAATCTGGCTGGAATTTTTACGTGGAATATATAAGATAATATATCAAGGTCACAACCTCTGTCATCCTCTTCTCAGATTAGTTGCCATTTCCATTTTATGGTTCATCCTACTTTTTTGATGATGCAGCTGCTCGATACGTTGTCAGTGAAGTCAAATGTTGCCCCAGATTCTTTTAAAAGCCATTCCTAGGTAGATGAAAGACTGTCTTTATATTCACTCTTCAGATGAACTGGAATCAAAAGTCATATTAGGCACAATCTCGTAGGGCCTATGCTGTAGTCTCCTTGACCATTGTAGAGTATACCAGTTCCGTAAGCTGACCGCTTTTACTGGAGAAAACTGCGAGAAAGAGTTTGTCACCAGGTGACTGACTGGTTCAAAATCTCAAAGACAAGGGCACCAACTGGTTTGATTTGCCTTTCTATGCACTACTTCTCACTACTAAATTGATATGTTTTACACACAAGGAAAAACATTCGTACTAAATCCAGCTAAAAAGACCATACGTATAAGTTTTCTAACTATTTTTTAGAATTTCTCCTCTCCTAAAAATGGAATCTAATTTTGATAGGTACATTGATAGCCACCGTGTAAGGGGGAAGAGGGTTTCTGCAGTTGAGGTGACCGACAAAGGCAGTCTGAATCTAATGAAGCCTGCTAAAACTGTTTCAAAAACAGAATGCATTACGAAACAGTTCGTTGCGAATGATTGGCAGCCACTAACCCAATAAGGACTAGTGACCATGTAGAAAACACTGTCCGACCTAATAACTGAAGCTCCTCGGCCACCTGGCGCATTGCGGCAAGGGCCATCGACCTGACGGTTGCAGTGTAAATTATCAGCTGGAAAACTTGAACACAGAAGGCGAGATTAATGCGCGGTAGAAGAAACTCAGCAACCACAAACTGAAAGCCAACACGGTAACTATATGAACAACTAAAAATGTTGACTAAAAGCAAAAAAGTGGCCACAAAATTGGCCGTTTCTGTTTGTTTCTCTTCGGCAATTTCGATGCTCCCGTAGTCGTTCTAGTCTCCGAATACGGGTGTGCCGCTGGCGTTCAAAAGATCGGGTAATTCAGCCTCTACGATTCTTGATTCAAGTTTGTGTGCGGTCAGACTGTGCGATCAGATCGATTGCAAAACAAGTGTCCTATGTTCGCTGACAGTCTCAGTCGCTTCTTTTTGGATTCGTTCATGTACCACGGTCGTCTAACTTAAAGAATGTGTGACCAATAATAACCTTGTACTTGTGTGTCTGTCTTGTGTCCTCCGAAAAGAGTTGAAGACTGATGGCGTTTTCCGTATGGTACACAATTAGAATCCTAAGCAATTTGTACCGCAGAGCAAATTCTAGTCACAAGACAAATTGATCAAAACATAGGTCACAACACTGTTTAGTGAGAATCAAATAAACAAGACACAAACTCAACAGTGAGCTTCAATCACTATGTGGCCAGTGTCACGTTAAAGGTAAAAACCTTCGTAAGGTTCTACGCTAGCGAAGAAAAAATGAAAAAGTGAAAAAGTCCTGAGAATAGACATGTCGAAGAGAAATTTCACAAAATATAGTTTTGTTCGCCTCCTTCGACGAATCAGATAGTTTTTTAAGCATGGTGGCTAAAAAATGGGCATTCAGGTCAGCCTAGGCCAACGGGACTCAACAAGAGTGGTTATTCGGTCAGCGATCTACGAATGAAAACATGATGGTAAATTGTAGTATTTGTACTTCAAATCGGCATGCGGAATTCGGTCCCAAGCAATAACGAACAGACGCGAAATACCAACTGGTACTGGACTGACATAGACCCAAGCAACACAACTGCGAACAGCGAGAAGTCCGCAACAGCAGGTAAATCCTTTCGAGATTTATTTGCGACTCGTGTTTGTAAATGCAAAACAGGAGAAACTGTGATTGGTGGAATACATTGCGCCCAATTGCCTTCGAAGAGTGTTTAGACTTCCCGTCAGTCTGTCGTCACGGTTCTCATTGGCTGACTGTCTACGCAGTCTAGCGTCAATCTGTGCCGGGCTGTATCACGTAACTTTCGCGTAGGCTCGCCACAGGAATACGGCACCGCACAATGCACAAGTGTGTAACAAGGAAATACAAGAACACGGTACTTACCAGAAATTACTACAGATGTTCAGAGTTGGACTGCAACGAAACAAAATTCAGTTTTGCGCACTCATTTATTTCAAATGTGCCATAGCTTGCGAGATAAATCTCTTCGTGTAAGTGAAGGATTAATTTTTCAGCTTGTTTTTTATCTGAATTTGCGCTATTCCACCAGTGAAGCGCATCGGTCCTTGCACATTTAAGAATGCCTTTCTGATAGAAAGTTTCTCCGTACTACTGAACCCGGAAATCGACGTTTATTTATCGTGCGTTCCCCGCGCAGTTGATCTTTAGCAAATTTATCATCCCAGCGATTCTTGATTGCGACAAGTAACTATTTCATCGTGTGGGAAGCAGTGGGTCAGTGAGATGTTCAATATACTTTTTATTCAGTTTCTAATTCCTCGAGATACGTGATCCGGGCAAATTTGTTTTGATGATGGTGAAACATCCTACTAGGCTGACCGTGATACTATTTTCAGGTCAAACTGATTCAAATCGAACCTATGTCAAACTCGTATCACTTGCAATTCGAAACAACTGCTAGACTTAGTGAAAACACACGTGGTCAAGAATTAGGGTATTTTTGATAATTTAGTGAATGTTTGTGGCAATCTTCTAATCATATCCAGTACTTTACGGATTTTACTTGTCTCCCTTCAAAATGAGTGATGAAGTTCTGTGTTGGTGTAGTACGCGAGCCGCGTTCTTTAAAATAAATTTATTTTACCGATGAACCCCTGAAGTTTGTTATGGGATTTTGGTCAACACTACCAGCAGACTAGATAATCGTCCTGGGATTGTAATACAGTGGCTCCAAGAGGTAAAACAGATTGTTCACCAACGCGTTTTCATAGCGGGGGACTATCGATCGTGCAGGGTGGCAACTGTTGGGATTCTTGCCCCATGGATTTGTCTGCCCGTAGCATATCGAAAATCAGATGACGAAAATTCCAAACTGGGCCAACCGTTCACGGCCATCTGAATTGATCAGTTGGAATCGATCAGTTGGTAATAGCTCTCCTGCCTCACCAAGTGATAGGATTTATTGAGACTCATTTTGACCACTCCTCCTCACCAAGAATGGTTACTTCACTTTTGCTTACTATAAACAAAACTCACTTTGTGTAAACTGTTGTACATGCGTTGAGTGATGGTAGTCAATCAACATGTTGACAGATGGTGTCAGACCTTTGTTGCCTGATAAAAACTGTATGTGAGCACTCTGGTTACCATAACAGTGGTTCTTTTATTTGCCCTACTTTGCACTCACGAAGGATGTCTATAACCGTTGTCGATCAACACAAAATCCCAGCTTACTTCCGAAGACTGATTGTCAAGTCCCTCTTTATTGGTATTTTATTTGTTCGAAATCCAGGAGCGACGCTCCAAGTGTTATTTTTCTACGTAGCTCGAATGAATAGCGCACAGGACGATTCATATTTCATAATTCAAGTGGTCAATATTTCTGATAGGATTTTTCTAGTTTAAAAGCCGTGAGCATTAATTTTACAGCTGTCCACAAACACCCATTGGAGGAAACAAACACTTGACTCAATCTCACTAACTGTACAGTTGACCCTTGGAACCTTCCCATGAAGTGGTCAGTTTAGTACCAAACGCACTCCTACCATTTCATGTTAAATGGAAATTCGCTCTGAAATTATTGGATCTTAGTCACGCCCATTTGAAAACGAGGATATGGTCATCGTTTTAACGCGCTAGTCATTAGCACGCAGACTGTGGTCTGCTAACATGCTTTGGTGCTTTAAACATTAAAGAAAATAAGGTATCCATGAAAACGTTTCGTCCACCACGTTTCCAAAGAGAACCTCACGTCAATAATCATAGTAGGCCTCTTATATTCGGTGATTTACCTCCAGCCTTTGCGCAGCCAAGCGCTTTTTGTAAGGCAGTAAAATCACTTCAGAAACACCGTGGCCAGTTGTTCAGTTCATACGCGTCTTGTGAAAAGCCTTGACGGGTCAGTGGAATACGACATGGACGACGGCCTTATGTGGCTGGCGGACCACACTCGCCACGTCACAGTTGCACCAGCGCGCTCATGTGGTATATTTTAGGTAGAACGCTAGCAAGCGAAAACTCACCACACCCTCGACACGGAGGCTCTTTGTGCGCGGCCGCTTACTTAGTTGGATCGAGGCTATCTTACTCAGGCCTGATCACCTGAAAAGTGGCCGTTCCCTTCTCTGTAACTGAAGGACGCGCCCAGTATCATGCAGCTCTGCCCTGAATCATGACTACATTCTTTCCTGGTCCCCGTTTGAGATTGGAAAGACTGAAATGCTTCATTTCAGAATTGTTTGATGCCTAGTCCGCTGTATCCGCGACCATTTACGGTTTGCAATCGATACGGAGATCTACTGCTCAGTTGAGACAGTCCAGTCGTCGTACGCGCGCACTCCAACGGACGCATACCACCTCGAGTAGGCTGCTTGGAGTAAACAAACGTTGTATATATGTGGACAAATGAAGTCGAGACGATCAGGAAGCGAATGCATGTAGTGTTGTGCGTCATCTATTTCTATCCTACATTGCCGTATAATCCTAACGGAGATTAAGAGGGACAACATTCTGCAACCCATGCACGTCAGCGGCTGTTAGAAGAGTAGATTATTCCAAAACAAAATTCGTTCGCTCTCTCAATGTTGGAAATGAACAAAGACTGTTCTCCGTAATTATCTTACTGTGTAACCCCAGTGAAGTCGATGTGGCTAAGTACATGGGCAAGATACCATATGAAACTTTCTACAAAAACATTGTTAAAATCTGTCAGTTGTCTTGGTTACCTCCGTTTATTTGAATTGTTAGAAAGGAACAAACAAATCGAAAAAAGAGTTTTAGCAAAATGCGATTGCGCTGGATGATGAAACGGCAGAACAGGATGAGTTGCCTTTGCCTATCAATGCATGCGAGCAAGCTGGATTGATCAGCATTGCCCTCGTAAATACGCTTGTTTGCAACATACCTCACGCTTACTTATTCGCATCCTCGGTCGCTATGATATCTGCCTACGAGTGCTAACAACCATAATGGAATAAAATACCTGCACCAAGTTTATTGCACAATGGTTGTTCAAAATGTGCCTAACGGTAGCACTGATTCGTACGTTTGCCTAAGGAAATACGCAATACACCTCTCCTTCCTCGATGGCTGACAGAAACCGTGATCACGACGTACCTACGAGTTTCCGAAACAGCTCGTACACCATCATCCAGCCATGTTCACACATCAGGTTGGACAAACAAGTCAGATGATGTGACAGCGATATCTTGAACAAGCCAGTGAGGAACACTTTTTCCACGAATTCGTTTTTCTAACGATACACTTCCGCGAAATCCTCTTTTTCATTGCCAACGGAATCATTCATTTTTCGTCACTGATGGGTCTGAATATTTGGTTTTTAAGCAGTAGAAGCGGATCACAATGAGCATCTTCCTCGAGTAAATTTCAGTCAAGCAATTTACTATTCGGACTGAAAATAATCTGAACTATCCGAGTGAGGTTGTCAACGGAATTTCCATTTATCGCCACTGGCAAGAAATTAGCACCATCCAGTTTCCAGTAGAACTGCCAGAGTAGAGATGGGTCTGTAATTGGATTATAAATCCCGAGATCCTACTGCGATGTAACGCACGCATCGAGTCATAGCGATGGTTGTCATGCTCTCTGGAATTTAGCCGTGCATGGTCCGGTAGCTACCACGATTCGATATCTCGCTTGTTATCGGCACATTCTGGTATAACTTTCGTTCAGTGCATGCACTTTAGACAATCCATTCAGTGTCGAGCCTAACGAATTTGACGGAAACAACCGTGGGCACAGAAATGTAATCAGATAGGCGCACGATCAATATACGTAGCGATTTGATTACGCACTAAAATCCGATTGGTTTGGTCAATTAACCAATCAATACGGAAGATCGCACAAGTGTGTTGACGCTTCAGAAATGGAGAGACAGACAAACGAGAGTTCGTGCGCATGGTTGCATGCAACCCAACGTGTATCGGGTGTGGCTGGTGTAACGTTTGGGGCAAATGGTTACCTTAGCCATAGCAAAGTTGTTTGTGAATTGGTGTGCGCTTGTGTGTTCAGTGGCATTACATCTCCATATTACGTGCGCAATGATAGAGTGAGTTGGAAAGTAGGGCATGGTGAGAACATTGGCCATTTCAATTTGGATGATAGATTTCCATGTCCAAAGTCAAAATCCTAATCTAGTGTGTGTGTTAACCACAGTTTACCACAGAGCTGTTGTGCCGACAGGAATCAGTTAAATTGATGGATTTCAGTAATTATTTCGTGAAGCAACATTGCGACATGTTCTGACCAGGTTCAAATGTCGTTTGTTTAGGTTCAAATAAATGAATAACATCAAGACTACAATTCATTTCGTTCCGTTTTGAGAAGGCAACCTTGAGCTTAGTATCTGCTTGAAGTCAGCACAGAATAAACACCTCCCATCGGACTTTTAAGTGAATAAAAACGGACGAGGAGTAGAGGTTGGTGCTTTCCTGAATGATGCCCTTTGAAATGATTTCGTCCTTCTGTCTCTCCACCTGCTGTATGACTTTCTGTAACTTCCGCCTATTTGCTGGTTTACACGCTCCTCCCGAAGCCAATTCGATTCAACATACCAGCCAGTCAAAAAAGGCCGTACTCGTCGTCCAGTGTCGTGAAAAACCCTGCGTACTGCTGGACAAATGCGTGTGTAGCTTCCATGCGTTCAAGTCAGAGATAGTTCAGAAGACAAAAAGCTTGCATTGAGGCTGTTTTGGTAATTCAGATACAATCTGAAAGAAACACGGGAGACAATTAGGAGACCAACATTAAAAATACGGTTAAGCAGTAGCCAAAAGATGCTTGATATCTCCCTCACCACTATTGAACATGTTAGTGTATCTAATTTGTTAAGTAATTTGCACTGTTAGCAATTATGGACGAAAACAGGGAAGTAAACATGAATCACACATCACGTCTCAGGTAAAAACAGGGTAGAGTTCGGTGTTATTGCAAGATGCGTTGACTAATGTTATCAACTGTTTCTATCATTGTTCGCTGATTGTAGGGATTGTAAAATGTCAGCCCACAGATCAGGGATAGGTGTAAATTATTTCGCGTAAGATTTTATTCTCTATGCATCAGTCCGTCTGGCTATGCGCAAAAGAGTCATCAAATTGTTCAGTTCCGGTTAGGGCTGGCAGTCTGACTCAAACCAACTCTCGTCGGGACATTTGGGAAGCGTACGTGAGCATTACGTATACTATATTCAACGAGGTCTATTTCATCCTCGAGTGAATCATACTTCTGACTTTGAGAATTCCCCGTCGGCGGGGACCGGATCCGCGGATGATACCCAGGTTGGTGCAGTGGTACTTGACAAAGTTCACCAAATACGCGATTCCCAGAGAAAGTAAAGAATAATGTATCTATTTGGGTCTCGGACGACGAACTACTACGGCGCTATGGATCTGCAATAGTGGCCGCTGAAATGCTTCGATTTCCTGGTCGTGACTAAAACGCGGCAGTTCCAAAAGGTAATAAAAAATCATATTGTTCTTGATTTTTTATTGGCATGTTTCTGACTGCGGATGGAGGCGACTAGCCTCCGGTAGGTGACAATTTTAACTGGTCCCAAGTAACTAATGACGCCAGCGTTTTAGAGGAGTCAGCCAGTATCACATACTTGCCTTTCCACTATGGAATGACGTCTTTCAGAGGGTCAGAGTTTTCCTGATAGGAAGGCAACTGGCTTCTCGTTTGGAGTGAATGGGGAGGAGGCAATCGGTACTTAGGAGGTATCTGTCTCATCTACAAATGATATGCCAAGTAAAATGAGGATAACGGTTTCTTTGCAGAGTTCTCTTTTTAAACACCAGAATGAACTTATGGTATGAACAGGCGAGGGAAGTGTCATGTCGTGAAGGGGAGACTTAATATTGATTGGAGAATTGAGGAATCCAATGATCAATCCCACAACACGTTGTTCAGCTTTAGCATTACAGAGTGGTTTCCTATCTCTCAGGCAGCGAAAACAATCCAGATAGGGTGTGACAAAAGCCACAGGTACCTCGAGACCGATCCGGCAGATGGCACACGTAGCAGTGACTGTCATGTTGTTCACTATGAGTTTTGAACTGTTTTCAATTAGCTAATTTTCTTGCCGTGGTACTGTAGTATTACCTCTTAAAATAGCAGTAAGGAAAACAAGCAACAGATATGTGGACTGTAAGCAAACACTGGAATGACGTCGATTTGAACATAGCTGAAGAAGACAAGGAGAAAAACACGACATCTGAGGAACACGTCAATTGGAGTTTATTTTTAGTTCACCTGTTTGCATGCAAAATGCGAGGAATCCTGATTCGTGGGATATCTTCAGGACAATGATATTTGGGGCGTGTGTTAAATACTCTTTTGTGTATCGTCACGATTGTGAATAGCTGGTCGTGTAGGCAGGCTACGGCGAAGCTGTACCGGAGTTCGTCACGTGATTTGCACTTAGACTCACCGCACATTCGCGGCCTCTTTCGAGTTATTCAGTTGCGACGATACTGCCTATGGTGCACTGAAAACATGGGATGCCACCAATAACTGCGAAGGAGGTGCGCGTTTATTGATGAATCCTTCCTCCCTCTTCGAATGTAGTGTATATTCTCTCCTCTCCTCTGGTGGAACATGAATATGTCTTTTTAAGTCTAGCATGTTGAAAACGTTGTACTCAATTGTGGCTTAGATTATACCATCGGTTCAGGAAGTGGATACGCGTCCAAATGCGTGAATGGTTCAACTATTTGGATCTAACTAATGACCACTCAGTTCTTCTTGGTTTCATTCTTGGTGACGAGAAACCGGGCCTTCCAGGGTAAATCTAAGGATCCTCTGACAACGATTTTCAGTAGTTCACAAATTTCAGCGCCTATACAACGTTAGCTCTTCGAAGACTGTCTGCGGGACTTTGTTGCAATAGGCCCGTTGTTTGCGGAGAGATGCTCAAAATCCCGGGTTGGTCAACGCTCATTGCATTTATCTCACCTACATAGTATGATCGATTTTTCAGATGACGTACAACTTAACAGGCCCATGCTACAGCAGAAAGTCGTGAACTAAGAAAACTTCAGAACAGGAATCGTCGAAGGTGGACAGTTTTATTTGAATGTATAAGAAGTTTTCATTCTCGAGAGTGATAGAAAACTCCCGACCATGGGAATTTTACTGACCCATCTTTGGACATCCTACCGGCGTTCGTGAATAACACCTGAAAATGCAAAGTTTATTGAACTCTTGATGCCCACTACAGCATGTCACAGCATACTATTCACACTATTTTGACCGACGGCTCATGCAAGACAGCCGAGGGGCTACAGCACTCAAAAACGGCCTAGAAGCTCGGTATACTCGGCCGCCGACCTGAGGGACGAACTTTCTGGGAATTACCCACTTCGTGCGATGACACCTAGACCGTGGATAGCCACCATAATCATGGAACAAGCGAATAGGAGTGTTGACGATAAAAGTGACGGCCTCAATTTTGATCGAGAGAAGCGGTAGATTGGCAACTGATTCAGTGCAATCGGTCTCTAGACCATATATGACTGCACTCTGGTTTTTCTTATGCATTTTGGATTGTTGTTTTGTCCCTGTTACTTGGCCCTTTGCTTGTTTGTGTTTTAGTAGACGTTCGCATGCATAATTCGAACGCAAAGCAATAATGAAGGGGCCCTTTACGGCTTGATTACAGTGTTGATCTGCAGTCCCTGACTGGAGGTTACCTTCCCTGGCCAACTGAAGGCGCTTCTGACCGAAATGATCAAGAGTATGAAAACATGTCAGACATTAGTCCACCCAGAAGGCCCGAAAGTTTAGTCGATTCTCTTTGTAGCTGTGCTTTCGGTTTCCCCTTGGGCTATATCAACGCGGTCATTTGTTTCTATTGCTCTCACGGTTCCCAATAGTTTATTGCAAGATAGAAACTGAAAGTGACCGTTTGTGGTCATTTGTCGCGTTGTTGTAGTGCCCAAGCTTGCCGACAACGCCCTATTCGTCCGTCAATAGTAGATTTTGATAATGTAACTGGTATCTCTCTGACCAGCTGACGCTGATTCTTCACAAAGACCGACTCGGCAAATCGTTCCAAAGGATCCGGTGATATCATATTTAGTAATAAGAGTGACAAGTTTTAATTTCGATTGTACATTCTGTGCTTAAAGAGCTTCCAGGGAAAATACGAACAATAAGGTTCAAGAATGCACAACCGGGTTGATAGGTGAAACGAAACTATTCGTTCCTTGTTTGTTATTTAGCCACTGAGTGAATGTTCGTCAAGGCATGGGCTAGCCATAACAGTAATATGCCATTATTAAAATTCTCATGGTTGCATAAGAATCAAGTAAAATATAGGAACACAGGATTCGGAGGCAGTCGTACGTATTCATCACTTGGTAGGTTCAGAATTAGTTCACACAATATATGAAGTTATTTATTCGAACACAGCAATAAATACATTTTTTAGTAGTTGGAGATTGAATGTTTTGATGAAATAATTCACCATGTGATATCATCGCTCAACTCACCATAAAGAAACCATGGAGGCACTGTACAGCTGGTTCATCCTTGGTGGAATTCAACAAACCGTTCAGAGCCTGCCCGGTAGCGTAATGGCTAAGGCGTTCGACTCACAATCGTTCGTCCTTGTTCGGGTTCGCGTTCCGGTTCGGGCGCGGTAGATATGCACTGCTCATCATTCCTAACAAGCGGGATGAAACAGCTGTACAGTGCCTCCATGGTTTCTTTATGGTGAGTTGAGCGATGATATCACATGGTGAATTATTTCATCAAAACATTCAATCTCCTACTAGTAACTTGTAAAAAATATATAACCGTTGAGAAATTATTGTCCAGGCACCGAGGATGTTAGCTGGTCCAGTGATTAAACGTCTGCAATTTAAATGCCAATCTGAAAAAAAACAAAAAACTTCGTGAGGAGTTGTGAGGTGCACAGCTATACGGATGTTGGGATAGAAAAATACCGATTGGTACCGACAACTAGGAAACCTCTCGAAGGAACTTTGTCCTTGCATCGAAACTTACCAAATTTCATTTACATGAATTTCCTTTTCTTCTTTTTGTACCTTGGTGTCGTGCTCCTTGGAGTGTGTAATTTATCTTTGGGAAATCCGCAGCAGTTTCTGAATCAACTTAGCTAACTCAACATACAGCGAATTTCTCGCTTCCTATTTTGTTCAGTTTGACTGCTTTATGAAAGGTGAAAAAAATGTTCGATTTCCCGATGGACTAGTCGGTTCGAATTTCTCTCGGGAATTTCTATTTGATTTTTACATGAAAGTGAGCAGAAAAGGACCAACGATGCCTGTTGTGTAACGTCTAATCGCTTTTCCGTATTTCTGCCCTTTGGTCAGCCAATCCTAGCGCCAAAATGGTATCTTCCGTCCCCAGCAGTTCATCTAAAATCAACCAAAATCATCCGCCACAAATCTCGTTTTAGTAAGCAAAATCACCACATCTCTAGGTGGATTTGCCGGCATACTTGCACCTGTACAAATGTCATCATTTAATCGGCCGTCTGGGTCACGCTTCGATTGGTCTGTCTCGTTCAGTCCATTTCACCCGATTTAGTTCATGTCATTTTTTGTCCAGTGCGAACCGCTCATCTTGATTGGTTGGCCCAACTCACGATATGGCCTTCTCAGTTTGAATATTCACATTCATGCTTTCTGATCACGTTACTGTCACCTGGCTTTGGTAGCCAATGGGATAGCGTGGTCTCAGTCTGCTCTAGCGGTCTGTGCTCCCAAGACCGGGTTGCATCGACGCCTGTGTATCGATCGCAAATTGTCAGGCCCAATCCAGCGTTCCGCAGCCACCGCTAACCAACGAAACAGCCCCATTAGTCCCGGGCGCAATTCCAGTTGCATCACCATTCCCTCACGATGTTCACGTGACAATCAATCCCACTATTAGCCGAAATATTGGCATATCGTATCTCACTAACGTAAAGAATCTAATACGGTGCAAGGTTCCATGACCCCCAATTCGGTATCCAGTGGATGAAGTTCCTGCACTTGTGCAGTGTAACAACGTCTAGGTCTTGGGATGAAACAGTTGTGCATCATGATTCACGTACCTAAACTACTTCGTGATCAGTTAGTGAAAAGTCGCGAGTAATTCATATTCGTCCAAATCGAGGACAGTTCCATGTAGGGTATAAAATCACACATAAATTATGTATCAGTTCTGTGTTCCTCGTAATTATACAAAATATTCCATCTCTCGATCGCTACAGCCCGTCCCTCTTAACTTTAATGAGAAAAGTAATTTGAATAGGCACTAGCATTCTTATATTAAACGAGCTGGAATCATTTATATTGCATTCCTTGGTTGATATTCTCAGTTCACTCAGCTTATCGACTGGCGTTTTTGTGCCATGTCAACCAAGGTACTTGATTCTTCCTCAGAGTAGTGACTATTACTAGTCAATATCCAATGTGCTTACAGCCTTTGGTTCTGTTCACCGAGATAGGCTTTTCACGTCCCCTCGGCTTTCACAGTGTCTTGAGTAGTCGTCACGCAGTTTGGCCAGCTAGATGAAGCCAAACAAACGGGAACTGATCAGAATGCTAGCAAATTGAAGACGAATTTCGTTACACAGTTTGAACACATTGCATGAGATATTTTCTAAACGCGCATCACTTTTATTATATGTATATATCCATACGTGACTAGCAGCACTAACCGCCAAGCCGGTCGTTTGGTTTCGTTGAAATTTTGTACATTCATCCAGCCTTTAGTTTCGTCTAAAATATATGAATGCCTATTCATCCCGCAGAAACTTGTCTACACTCCGATACTGTCAATGGGTTCTCCGTGATAATCTGGGTACTAAACTGTTTTGTAAGCATGGGAGTTCTCTCACAGGAACGGCCTTCGTTTGGTCAAACTTTGTGCTCAATAGTTTTCATTTCAACTTACCTAGTAGCAAAACAAATCAACGGAACTTTTGTGGACAAACGTCGCGTTCTATTGGAGAAAAAGTCCCTAAGATGAGTTTACTGAAATGCAACGCAACCAAAATAGTTGGGTAATACCATCCTAGGGTAATTCACTAAACTGATTGGTTTTTCACAAGTTGCTCTACGGCACATTCCACGTTCCTACCCCGGAGATAGTTTTGTATACAATGTTTTGATATGCCCATCTTCTCGTAACTTTCAACATTGTTTTCTGTGCACTTTGATTAAGGGACAAGCCAAACCATTAACAAGTTCTGGTTGAAAAATCATCCAGTTTAGATCTACATTTGTGATTCTCCAACTGAAAATGCATAAAGCATAAACTATTAATGGAAAAATCCGCGAGTGCTTGGAGGGGCGACGAATTTTGCCCAGCCGTTTGCACGCAGTATGCATTTATTGCATATTAGGGGATCATTTAAAGTTGCGGAGAAATTCACGATATTTCATCCTTGTGTGCTTCGGCTTCCATCGCACGCAAGTATATTACACACTTCCTGACGAACATTTACTGGACTAGATCGTCGATCTCATCAAGTGGCATCATTCAAAAATCGAGTCAGACATGATTTTCGTAGTTTCACAATCCTCGGTGGTCCGTTGCTATGTCCGTCAACCAATGCAATGTTAGCATGATTTTATAAACAAAACTATCCCATTCACACATAATAAGAAAGAAAATAGATGATTTCAATCACGGAAACCGAAAACCAACTGTTTGCTTTTTGACTGATCAACCAACCGACTCACAGAGGGTCGCGTGCGATTTTCACTTACAATTAACGTCATTTCAACCAAGAGATAGAATTCAATGAATTGTTTATTTGTCATCTCACTGTCACCCGAATGATCTATCATCGCACTATTAACAAAACAGATTTTGCGTAGTCTGTCATATGAAGCCTTGTTACTTATACTTGCAATATGTGAATACCTTTTTTCGTTTTCAGTAACATACACACACACACACATACACACACGAACGCAAAACGCAAGCTGGAATGGGAACAACGACTAGAAAGCATTTTCACACTGAATGTTTGTTTCTTGTACCTTCGACTTTCACCAGTTAGCAAGTAGTTCTATTCGAAAACTGGTAGTGCGATCACTCGGGTTTTGAAATGCATTGGTGCAGTGGAATTCGTTCGATACTGCTATCCAAGATCAGTCTAAGCAAACCAGCACCCTGGCAATATATTGATGTGAACTACCCCAATGTCACTTGAGAACCGGTATACCATATTACAACTTTTTGGAAGAATCACTTTGTTCCTTCAGCCTACGTACATCTATGAGGTGTGTATATCAGAAGACTGCAATGGTCAATTCAGGATCCGATTCGTGTCGTAAAAAATTCTTTGGAATTTAATCGAATTATTATAGTGAGGCATTTTTAGGCGGTCACAATCTCTGCTAAAAATAAGGCAAAATGATGAAATCAGCTAAACTAGGGTGAAGGAAGTGAGAATCGACAAATAAGACTGAAACAGAGAGGATTCTATCTCCCGAATCTATCCGAAATGATATCAGAAACCTCACACCTTTTACTACCTTTTCAAAACTATTCAGAAATCCTTTTAACTTGGACCAGTTCGTTTCGTGCATTCGCAATGCTTGCCAAGTGCTCAGCGTTTCGATCTTCCAAGTGGAACTGTAGAGAAGAGATACATGGTAAAGACAAGCAGATCAATTGTCATTACTGGCGTTGCAAGCACTGTGTACGATTCTATGCACAATCCGTTGAGTAACGCTTATTCGTTGCTCCTATATTTGCTTTCTGGTCAATGAACCCTGACTCCAAATCTGTATTGTCCGCACCCAATAACTCAGGCAAGAACGGCCAAGACTCTGGCTTCGTTAAATGAAAACATTGCATGTTTAATGAGTATTCGATTGTGCATTTGGGATTACGTGACTGTTTATGATTGGTCGATCTCGTTGGAAGCATTTCACATAGTTTACTTCGTGTTTTTGTCTAACCCATGACGCTCATCCTGACTGGTAGCTCACGATAGGACCTACTGAGTTTGTATATCCTCACTCTTGCCTTCCAGTCAGGTCACTATGTCAGATGGGAACTGGTATCCAATCTGAAGACATGATCTCGCTCCGATTTCGCCATCTATATTCGACCTCAGACTGACACAATCAGAGTGCACCCGGCTCGTGTTCATTGATTGCGGTTTGTCGAACACGGCCCACCCTCGGGTAACCACCGCTAACTGAAGGAACACCTATCAGACTCGGGAACAATGTGGTTTGCAATATTATTTTCTCATACAACTCGCTTTTTCGTGGCTGATCTGCTCGATAATTCTAAAATAATTGTGAGATAACAATGAGAACATCTAATCCGGTTGGATATGTCGACAGGGCTTTTGCTTATGATTCGGCTCGTTCAAGTTAGCATTTCGCTTATGATACTGAAATTTTAGAATTATGCTACCACGAAGACACGCAAACTTATCACAAAGTGCTACAATACTACTATAGACCATTAAAATGCACGCAGACGCAAGTAATGGAAACTGTTAGTCTAGATCCATAGACAGATTGGTGAGTGACGCTGGAGCTTTTAGTCTACCTTCAAGAGGGTGCATATATACGGACAATGATCAACCGTGTTTTGATTAGTAAATGAACATCTCGTTTTCATAATGGATAACGACTCATCAACTTCCGAGATCCTCCTCTGTTTGATTGCCTTGCGCGGTTTAATCTTCGTTCTGGCCTAGTCTTCAAGGACCATTGTCAGTATGGACTTACTGCAAAATAGTAATGGTATCAATAATAATAATAATAATAGCAATAACGGCTACTATGATCGTCCGCACTGCGTATTACGACTCCGAACGTAACTATTTATACAGTAAACAAAATCAAGTTTCCATAGTTATTCCCGTATGAATGAAGGTAATCCGGGAGCGGAGATTTCCGCTTTAGTCCTCAGCTGAAAACGAGGGGCTTGGGGTAAAGGTGGACTACTGACATCAAGGATGATAACTGGTCTCACCACTAGAGTGCAGACATGCTGAACTACGTCTGCCATTTACTTCCAAAAATTAATTGACGCTTACACCTGTGAATAATCCGCTTGAAAATGGCGTGTATATCTGAAAACCGGTTACGAGAAAGGCTTGGGATTTTTGACAATGTTGCGTAATTGTCCTCCCAATCAGTCAAGAAACAAGTGATTTAGTTAGGTAAGTAATTAAATGAGGACAATTAATTTGATAGACTATTGTAGCGAGTTATTGTAGCAACTCATTCAATTGGCAAGAATATTTTTCATGAAATACTTCACCATGCGATGTCATCGCTCAACTGACCATTAAGAAGTCATAGGATTCACCCATCTTCCCTAGGCTGATTATCAAAAGTCATTCAGCCATGTAGAGGGTGCCGGCCATTCGCCTCCGTCCTCGTACCTCGTTGGGAACATCTCTGCCTCGAGCAGGCCGTGCGTAGAACTTGCTCAGCAGAGGTACGGGGCATTTTGAGGGACTCGAGTAGTCAATACGGAGACCGGCGCACCCACTCACGCCATTAGAAGCACAGCAGATACGCCCTGTTTCGTATTCCTAGCGGAGAAAAACAGCAGAACATAGTTTCGATGGCGATTTGGGCTTGTGGTTGGGCTTGAAGAATCATTTCACGACTACTAAATTCACTTCTAGTTATACTAATCGCTTCATTCTAATTTTAAAAGGCGACCGAATATAATCTTGGAAAAGACCCATTAACTCACTTGTTTTTGAGTGCAAAATGCATGCGGACTTATCGAACGTTTCGGCTTGTTGGCTCAAACAAGAAGACCGAATTTGTCTGGAGAAGTATCTAGTTTACTCTTTAACGTTTTCGGTATGGATAATTCCAACCTGGACAGTTGTCAGTGGCCTCACTGGTTTCGAACTCCCCTTTTTTACCCAGTTCATCCGCTTTGTTTGTTAACGGCTTACTCTGCACACCAGAATTTATCTCATTTTGATGGCTTACCGCCATTGCTGATTGCCTGGTTGGTTGATTTCGTATGGTTGACCGCTAGCAAGCCGCATCAGTCTTCTATGATGGAGGTAACTCCATGCAATACTCGACGCTGGCCACCGAATTTTAAATTGCAATCTTGTGCGAGTGTACAAGCAATCGCCAAAGCGTTGGATTTGTCTCGTTTAGCCTTTTCTACACAATACGGATAGCTTTCTCAAAGCCACAACACGTCAGTCACCACGTTTAACTGGTCACGTCGAGTTTGGTTTTGAAAAAAACGTGGGAGCAATCGGATATTAGCAACAGGCTGGAAAAACTGTTGTCAATGGTTGAATTTACCCTCTGGTTTGTTACGGACATGGTTGTAAAAGGACACAGCTAAAGGAATGCTGGTATTGAAACCGGTACCTGTGTCTATTGTCCGTTCGGTTGGATTTGGCCATAGAAACTGCGCAGTTTGCTAATTCGCGCAATTAGTTTGACATCAACACCTGAATAAACTTGCAACACACTTGCAACGATGAACTGCACCATGATCCCTGTCGCTGATAAATTGACTATCCAGTACTCCAGAAAGGTGCATGCATTAGAATCAACCGTTTATCCATCCGTTGGGGGGCGATATTTGTCAAGACCGAGGGCTTGTAGGACAAACCAACGAGGAAGCTGAGATTCGTTTTATCACACACAGACGTGTTTAGTTCAAATGCAGATCTAAGTACATCAGAAATACCCGTGACCGGACAGTTAGCGACCAATCCAAACATAGTGTCGACAAAAGTCAATCGTTCGCCCTACGGTTAGTGTAAAACAGAGAGCCAAAAAACAATAAAACAGTTCGCTAAGCGTTTGAGAAATTGTCCCTGTAATGGTATTTACCAAATTTTTACTTTACAACAAATCTTGGGGCATAGGCACACGATTTCTGTCTCCGTTGTCTCGGAAAAGGTATTCGACTCACTGGAACATGGAGTTCTTTGGGGCTGCCCTTCAGTGAAGATTGCGCCAAAAAAATCACTGCCAGAACACAAATCGCGCGGACAATTGTTTTCGAAATCTTCTCATTTGCCCCCGGGGAATAGAGGAAGAAGCCAGAAAGAAGAAGCTTAAGCGAGATGGCTGAAGAGACGGTGAACTCCCTGAGCCACTGACATCCACAGATTCATGCATTCCAAGAATAGATGTGGTTTACCGAAGCTCCCCACGGCTAGAGCACCCATATGCCCGTTTCTGTCAATGACTAACTTTGCACACCATGATTTCGCCAGATGGTCAGTAGAGCATTTACGGCCTCTGTGTAAACAAATCCATACACAATTCCAAAGACATTTCACTTGTGGATGGAACAATGAGTGTGATATTATTAAATGAAATGATCCTGTTGCGCGATGTAATACCACTCTTCATAAACTTGGATCTTATCAAAACTGCACAGTATAGTCAGAAGTCTACTTGACTAAAGCACCAGTGTAGAGCCATGTAAAATTCTGCCGAAACGTAAATTCAATGTACGGTTCCTATACAGTGAAATATCCTATCAACAAAAAATTGACATAGCTATGGGGCCCCTTTGGATCCTATACTAGTTGGTTTCTTCATGGGAATCGTTGAATCAAATCAGCTAGGAGAATTAGTTGGGAATATACATCAAGACCTTATGATACAATGAGTATAGGGAAAAATGGATGAACCATAAATTGCTTCGCTCAGTTGGTATGTTATTCTGTGTCGTTGACTCCAACCGTGACCTGAGCGAAGTGCTAAAACAGTTCAGCGCTGTTCAAAACTCCGTACAGTTTATGGAGCAAGCGAAAATGAATAACCAGATTACTTTCCGAGTCATTTAATGTTCTATAGACAGTAAAAAGGCCTGGACCAATCAGTACATAAACTTTCACGGCTGTACCTCGCTAAGACAGGAAAATCTGTTCACCGGAGACTGCAGAATGTTCTTATCAACTTTACTAATGTTCTCCGAGGCAGTGAACATCCATAAATATTATTAACAACATTATAGTTGATGGGAAACTGACAAACCTGAGAATTTCATGACCGAAAATAAAGGGTTATTTATTAGTGTGCCTCTCAAGGGCAACTGTTTCATCCTTGTTAGGAACCATCAATAGTGCACATCCATCACAACCCAAATGGGACGTGAACCCGTAGTAAACAATTTTGGGTTGCACGCCTTAGCCATTGGGCTCCCCGATATGATTTCCAACGGTTCATCGAAAGTCACTATGGCGATATGATATAGCAGCGGTATCCTTGATTGGATTTTCTAGGCTATATGCCTTTAAACAGCAGATCAGGGACTCCCAGGTGAGGAAGAACTTCACTGTATGAAGCTAACACATGATGCAGAGCTGTACAGAACTTTAGTACTTGATGGTTTGCAGCGGTAGGAAATTTGGTGTGAATTTCCAAGTGATTAGTCATGCAGTACCAACGTCCAACTTGTCATTGAATATCATGAAAGCACTGTTAGGCTGTTTCCTCCTGGTGAATTTCCTGTACCCATCATGGCTTACCTCAGCGCACAGACTTATGCATCTACACAACATAGCGACACTGATTGCCGTGAGACGGGTCGGGGTGACACTCCTCGCCTAATCACCCTATCCTTAGTAGCGGTGAGACAATATCAAACTACCCTCACACACATGTATACACTAGTGAAATCACTGTCATTATTCTTCATCCCCTGGGTTCATGTTTTGTAATTTGTAATGGGAAGATTGACAGTATTGAAAACATTTATTTGCTTGATTTGAATTAAAGGTCCTATAACGGGCATCTTGCACATAGACTAATTTCACCTTTCCGATCTCTTCAAGCGAACAACTGAAACAGAATTCGTGCTTAAGGCGACCTGTAACCCGAGTTCAGTACGAGAACTGGTGTTCGTCAGGGCTGTAATCTCTTCATTTCGCCCGAATTTCACAATCAAAAAGATTATGAAAATCGTCCTATCATCCGATAAGAATGGTGAAAATGATGTTTCCTCACATAGGAACTTGTCTGAAGTTGCGTTACTCCACGAAGACCTATTTAATTTGCAAGTTTTCTCAATCTTCTGGACGAGGGTGCGTTCATGCCTGGGATGTGTTTCGTATCTTCGAAGTGTCAAATTTCATCTGACTAGAATGGCCCGAAGCAGAAACTTATTCTTCTAGGAGAAGAATTAAATGAGATAGAAAGATCTAGCTACGTGGGTAGTTGCGCCTCACTCAGTGTTGTATACCGAATGAAGCATGCAGAAGTCTCGACTGGGATTGTCCCCCTAGCACTGGTAGAATGTGGTGGAAGAATAATATGACTAACTGAGAGGTTAGGCGTAAGGTGCCGGGCCTTAAGGATCATTCTTTGGAAAAGTTACTGACCGGGGATTGGTCAAGGTGCTAAATGGAAATTTGTACATGCCGACAGATCTCCTGCTGCTTTATAGGGTGTTATCCTAGGCAGGTAATAGTAGGAAGATGGACCCAGGTGCTCAATAAACGCCTAGTCAAAGTGTGTGGACATTTTAACAAGCGGACCGAACTACCAGAATGGGATTCTCGAGGTCTCCCAAAGCAATGGTTGAAGGGAGTGGGTGAAAAGGGTCATTGCCAAAGCGGACGGGGTTTTCGCGTTCAGAAACGCTCCTCTTCTGTTGAAGATGTTCTTCCAAGGTTGATCGTCTTTGCGTTTTTTGAGTAGATAGTGCTGTGCGGTAGAAGCGAAAATCAGAGAACGTTGATACACCGTTAAAGAGTATCAAATTGAACTGAAGTGAATTCCGAGGGGTGGAATAAAAAAGACCCAATTTTTGGGTTTGAGCGACATGTCACCCGGCAAGAAATATCGTCAAGGATTTTCGACATTAATTTTTCAAGGGGATTTCTATGCAGAAAGTGCGTTCGTAGGAACAAGACGGATCACAAGGACGGGGAGACGCAACCGTTCAGCCTTACCTTACTACTCCTTGAAAAAGTACAGGAAAACAATAGAGCCAGCCCTACCAGCTTTCTGTGTAATGTGATAGAGAAGAGACATCCGGAGACATCTGCCAATGTCTGGCACAGCACTCAGTGTTGTGCCTAGCCCAGCATGGTTCTGTAAAGATTAATTCTTGTATCATCAACATCTTGTGCTTCGTGGATGAAGTTACTCGATGACTAGATGAAGGTAAGCGAGTAGAAGTATGTTATCTTGAATTAGGCAAGGCGTTTGATTCAGTGAACGATGGCCTAATTCTAATCAGGTTGGAGTCATTTGGTATCGGACAGCAGACAAATCAGTGGGTGAATGCCTTTCTTGCCGAGGGGGAATTGTGTATTAGGATAGGAGATAAGTACTGGACCGCATGAACGGCATTCCGTAATGGTTAGTTTTAGGACTGGTAAGTGAGGCATGCCTCTACATGAGAGCAAAAGTCATTTGTTATCCCGAAGCACCGACGGCCTCACAGTATCACATGACCAAGGACTGTTTACTGCAAGTGCGGGTAGCAGAATGAAGGACCTAGGGATAATGGTCACGCTATGTTATAAGTGGGAGGACCAGCACACCGTGACAACCCAAACGGCCCAATGGGAACTGGTTACTTTGAACTCAGCCTTATCCTGCTGCATCGGAAATACCGTGCGCAGTTTTGGTCCCCCTTCTTCAAAAAAGGAAGCTGCCTGCCTTGAATAGGTGGAGCGATCGTTAAGGTGCAGGATGGAGGGTCATACGATTAGCGACGTCGTGACTTAGATCTCTTCTAGCTGGTCAGAAACGGGCATTTTGGGTGCCTTATGGAGACCTCCGAGACCACAAACGGCTTGTCAGGTCTTATCTCAGAAGGCTTTTTTCAGCAGGACATAGGCTCTTGTCATCAGAAACTTGCAAAAGTAAGATCTACGATGCTGGTTGGGGAGCACTTCTTTAGTAAGTATGGTAGTAAATATATGGTACCGACTACCTAGGTACTTGGTGACGATGCAGAACGTGGATCTCCATAAAGAGATGCTGAACTGAAGCTGGGATGCGATGTGTCCCGAAGTAAGGCAATAAGCGGTGGAGTCTCGATAAGCTTTGATTGCACTATTCATCACACATAATTTGATCAGCACAGGGTGAGATGTGTTCTGATTCTATTTCTTTTAGCGAGACCCAGTGAAACCCAACCGGAACGCATATCATTGAAATAATTCTGGACTCTAATGATTCGAGCCAAAACCTGTTCTGTGAAATTTGAACCGCATTGGACTGAACCAAATTTTTGCCATCTCCGCCTTGTCAACCGACCGATTGATCGATGAACCAGCCGAATAGCAACACAACTGAATGCGTACCAACTGATCCCCTAACACCCGTTCTATGTCAAATAAATCTAACTGTAATGGATTGGGAATGAGACAGCAACAAGACATTCGTCAACTTTACGTGTTTTAAATCTAGAACGCTTGAAATGTTCGAAACGTGAAAGCAGCGTTCTTGGGAATGGTTGTAACAAGGTGATGCCAAAAATAATCAACCGCTCGGTTCGTACCGAATAAATTACAATTCCGGGTTGATTGTAGTTTCAGTCATAACATGTATTCTGGAAGCTGGATCATGGTACATGAAAGTTGAAAATAAAAATGTCGTATATTAAAGAATCAGGGGTTCAAAATAAGAACGATCTCAGTTACACTGGACCAGTCGTTTGCCGGACGTCGAATTTGCTTACATTGACTGCAAAGTCTTAAAATAAGATATAAGGCGGAAACAAAAACACCGGTGAATCCACTGAGTCATCTAGACGATTAGGATGATAAGACTTTCTCATTCACCCGAACTTCTGGTAGGTGACAACTTCTGTTACAAAAGGAATCGAGCTGACTGGAAAAATCTTCGGGTCTTTTGATAAACCAGTGCTCGTTATTGATGATCTGGATCTGGTATGTTCGGTTAGCTGCGATCCGACTAATAAGGGATGAAAACGAATAGTGGAATGACTGGCCATGCGACACCAGGTTGTTTTCCAATGTAATTGCTTGCTAGTACTTTTGGACTGCAATATGTCCGTGTGTCGTTTTTACTCAGACAGTCTATTCTGCGGCGTAAATATCACAATCTGGAATGTTTCCGTATACTTTGTCAACTTCTGTTACCCGTGATATGATGGTATGGGGAAACCCTGTTGTGGAGGCTAGGAAACTGCTCTCAATCTCATACTAACGAACAAAATGATTATTCCATTGATAATCTACACTGAGTTTCGTCCTGCATTTCGGAAAATGACCGACTTGCTAGACATACTGGATTCATTTATTTACCCTGATACATGTGTCTTACACACACAAGAGTCATGGCTAAGTGCCGACATAGATGATTCTGTTCTGTCTGCCCATGGGTTCTGTTTTTTTTTCGACAGGAAAACAAACAACGCAAAACAACTGCCAAAGTGATCACGTGTTAATTCTGCATGGTGTGGCAAGACGCAGATGATCTTTCTTTATTCACTTAGTAGCAATATTAATATTGTTGCTTCTGTTTCTCAGTAAGAAATTTGGTTATTTTTTCGATTCCATCATTTCTTTCATTGCTCCTCCTTTTGGTAATAACTCTTAATTGATCTTAGATTTTAATTGTGACTCTTCACCGTATTAATGGCCTTCGGACTTGAGGGATCTATGCATCTTGCCTACTAGTGCAATTGCAGATCTTGACGGAGTCACGAATAATCAACCCGGCGTATTTTCCACTAGATTTGGTGGTGATATCTCTACTTTCACTGTGTCATCTTTGTTGGACTAACAAGTTATCCTAGTTTTGTACAAGATATTTTTGTTCGATCTAAGCAGAAAAAGTTTCGTCTGCCAACTTGGCTCCTGCAAACAACTCGCTTTTCAGTTTGCTTGGCATAGTTTCTCCTTGGTCTTCATTTGATTAATCTTTTTCCACAGTCTAGCAGGTTTCATCCTACCTCCACAGAAAAGTTTAAACTTTGAAGATGTTTTCACGAAGAATAAGAAAGTAGCATACTTCACATTAATCACTATACCGAGTGACAGCACAAATACACAAGGTCGGCGACACTGGAATTGTAGATCTGCTGTAAATCGTCAGAAATGAGATCACGCCTGTCGAATCCACGCTTGTAAGTCAGTTTGACTACTTGGGGTGGCAAAAATTCTATGAAGCGGGACTCGACTGCTTTTCACTAGGCATGAAGTGAATACTATAATAAGCAGTAAACTCAGTCAGATGACATACAGTTAAGGGAGATTGTGGTGAACATTTATGTAGGAATTAAACCGTTGACTCTGCTTTTTAAGAGGGAGAGTGAGCGATTAAGGGTGGGCAGAAAAACAGACAGAGAGAGGGAACTGCACAGCCTAGCAGTCATTGAAAAAATGACTGAAAAACGGGAAAGCGACACTTCTGGATAGAAGCCTGGTAAGAATGGCTGGAAGTCTGAGGACAAGATAGGCGGACAGAGGTAAAAGATAAAACAACTGACGAATCGAATTCCGAAAACAGAAGCCAAATTATCAGCGACAGAAAAAGGACGCAGCCACCCGACGATGGGCTACTGAATGCAGATTGGATGTCAAGTAGGGGTCATTCATCAGCCGGACGGCCTTGGGTGGAACCAAATCAGGTAAAAAAAGAGAAATGGACGAAGACCCACCCCGCATGTGACTATCGTACCTTAGTGCAAGGCGGATTCGAGCTTCGTATAGCAGATGAGTTGGGGCCAAAAAACGTCTGGCACGAAATAGGAAACCGCCTTTGCGAGCAGCACGAAAAGCTAGCTGAGGTACGAAAAGAGACTGACATAATGAAGTAGTTAGAGATAGGCCGAGAGAGAGGATCTGTGGAGTTTAGATCAGTTAAAGAAAAACAGAAATGATGAGTGAATGAATGGTGTAGATGTGAAATAAAGAGAAGTTTTCAAGTGATTGAAGTCAGCATGATTACGGAAGATATGTTCAAGAGCAGAATTCAGAGGTATACTGATGACCCTAGGGTCCTGATCAATGTTGACGTTCTTATAGCAGAGACTGCGGTAGGCAAGGGAACAACAGAGAGTGGTATTATCGGCACTAGACAGAAGATTGTTAATAAATGGAAGAAAGAAGATTGATGCGAGTATGGAACCTTGGAGATCACAAGCATTTGCGGTAAACGACTGAGATATAATCACGTCGAATCGGACGGAGACGGTTCGCTTACTCAGAGAACTAGATGTCCACGATACTAGATTTTCGCAAGTAGGCCTTCGTGCCAAACTCGATCGAGGACCCTGGAGATATCGAGCGGTTAGTGAATAGCGAACAAATAGGAGTATGAGATGAAAGTCAGTAGATCACCGAGTGAACCGGGTTAACGGAATCTATATTGAATCTTGCTCATTTGTTCTTCGAGTTTGAGAAACGAATACAGTTGGTCGGAGATGATGGTTTCGAACACCTTGGAAATAACAAGTAAGCGAAATCGGGTGGTGGCTGTTTGGGTCAGGGAGAATGCCGTGCTTGGATATTTCAGCATGTTTCTAACGGACGAGGAAGATAGAAAGATGAATGGAAAGGCCGAAAACGCGGCGTAGAAAAGGGAGCAACTGAGGGACACACATTTTAAGGACGATGGATCGGATACTGTCCGGAACTGGGGTCTTCGTCTGGCTAACGAGCACTTGATCCTGGCTTGTACAGAGCGGTGGTTGAGCGGGGAAATGTTGAGCACACGATTACACGTGTGGTTGAACCAAGCAGGAAAATGTAGTTTGCTAGGTTTCGAAAAGTGGAGAATAAAAATTCCTGTCCTACAGAATGGTGGTAGCGAAATAAGAGGCAGGCGAGGCAACAACAGAAGTGAAACGACCGTGATTCCAAAAATAAGTGGCGGAACTCGTCCGTATTGGTTGAATTGCAGTGTAAAAATGAGCCTTTTGAGGAGGTTAATGGTTCGAGGCGGGTACGGCTGATGTAGCTACAGAGGGAGAAGAATGAATACACTTGAGTGGAGAGGGAATAAAATTCAGGATAAAGTCGAGGGTATGAACACGGTTGCCGGGTAGATCGGGTATAAGTGTGGATAAGTCAAATAGTTGAAGTAAACTGTTGACCATGGCGAATTGTTTATGAAGTGATAAACATTACAAGGATAATGGTCGAGGAAAGAAAATTGAAGTTGAGTTGGAAATCGTGATTGGGAAAGCCTAGGTCTGGTATTCGGCAAGTGACAATGAAATAATAAACAGAAATGCAGATACTTTCATTTGGAACAGAAGAGGGATGCAAAGTGTAGTTGAGAAATTGATGGTGAACAGTGTCTGATGAGGGAGATACTTGGTTAAAAATGGAGGAATAGGAGAAGAGGAATGGAGAAACTGGTGGACAGAACCACTGCTACATTCCAGTCTTCGATTGTTAGTGAGAATGATAAGTTCTTGATGGCTTTTCAAATGCGTAAAAATAAGAGTAGACGTGATGGTATAATGTTACCATTAACTTGAGAGTAAAAAGGTGATTATGATCGTCAGACCTGAAGTAGTGAACCATATAAGGCTTCAGTAGATCAGACGTGTTAGTGAGCCAGTTGATGGCAAAGCCGGAAGCAATAGTTGTCTCCCTGAACATTGAACATCGCTATTCTCAATGGTGCATTCATTAAAACCTTCCCCACGTCCCTCCAATGACTGTTGGATCAACAGATAAAAGTGGGGTTTATTGATTTCCCAAAAAGACTGGTTGCCGCCAGAGCTAGATCAGAGGCTTTATATCCGTGTATCCTTAAATATGATGCTCGCATTCTGTCGGAAGTAATAGCATCTCTCGCTAAAGACTCGTTATATTCATTTTTCATTCTGGCTTTTTGAAAAGCGACAACAAATGTTTCGATGTCCAAGAAGAAAAGGTCAAACATCCTATCCAAACGATTTCCTCCTACTACCCTTACCTCAATCCTATTGAAACATACGGAGCGTGTCATATTCTGTCGCCTCTTACAGTACACGGTGACTCCACTCGGTCACTTCCAGTTTGCATACAAAGCTCAAAGGGGAAACCTAGACGGGAATTGTTCAATTGGAATACGAAAGGGATAGAGGTCCGAATCTCAGATCTGTCAGCCCACTGGTGGTATGTGGGAACTCACTGTCGTCCAGCTTGCTACTATATGTGACCTGCTGAAACGTTATACGGTTCTATGCCATTCCGGGTTTCAGGCTTATGATTTCTGATGTCCCCCATCCAGTGTAGTAGGTCCCAGTGGCTACAAGGCATGTCCTGCCCACTGCACTCATGTTGCACGCATATCATAAAAAAGGTACACTCTATTTGCAAGTCAACAGACAACTCTCCAAAGTTTATTAGCTGCATTTCTCTTGACTATCCTCCCGTTTTTGGATTCCATTCATAGGTTAATTTTACTTCAAAAGCTTCATTCCACCTTATTCGTTAGTATGAATTACTGTTTTAATGGAGGCAATACAAACTGGCTTCCTTAGCAGTTAATTTGGTTCGGTGATCGAGTGTCCAAGTCATGACCCACATGCTACTCCGTGTCACTGAGACTATGGCATGCATGCCTCCACGATCCAACGAGCTATGCGCGATGTCTTATCTTAAGGCGAATATTCAATATCTGAAATGGGCCGATAAGTGGAGATTTGGCGAAACAGTCGCCTAGTTATTCAGATTGAGGTTGATTTGAGTCAGTAACTGAATCGGAAAAATGAGCAAAAGTATCAGTAATCCAAGCGAATAGATTTCCATTCGGACAATTCCGCTACCTTGCTGACAGGTTTTTGTCAAAAACAAAGGCTTTGATTGAGGATCCCAATCTTTCTCATGCTAAGCGGCCAAAATCCCTTGCAGCACCTGCCGGCCATCCCCAATGAATAGAACAAGCAATAAATTCCACACCGTATCATTGGCATGTGGGATAATCAATATGGCAGTGCCAGTTGCATCGAGCAGAGTGAGGAGTGATAGGTAAGTTCCCATGCTGGATTAGTGTTCCAGCGCCTTGCGGATGAGAATTTCGAATCAGTAACTAGGTCAGGTGTGGCGCACTGAATACGAACAAGATAAGGTGATTGGGACATGGTTTGTGCACGTTCACAGAATGATTGCCTCGTTGTAGGTTGTTCTCCGAGGCACGTAATTGTTGGAAGATGGTTAGAGGTGGCCAGTTGATGACGTGGGGAAAAATGTATGAAAATGTTCAGGAGTGTAGATGCCTTTTGGCAACTGCGTTGCGATCCACCAGATCTCCCAAAACGATGGTTGGAGACAGAAAGTGTTGGGGCTCTATGTCGCAGACAGCGCCGTCCTTGAGTCCAAAATCTTTCCTACTCTACATAGTTGTTCAACTTAGCATTTTGCAGCCAATCTTTCAACATTTTCGTCCTTCTCTTTCTCTTTTAAATAGATAAATTTTTGAGACAGCAAGGGGAACCAGAACACTTTGGTGTGAAGTTAATTGTTGAAATGAACTGCATCAATTGACGGTGACCTTCAAAATATCATGAGCTTCTCAGAAAGGGGTGTTCTTCCGCTTTACATATTCACAGTCTCCTTTTGCTCTCTGTTAGGACCCTTGAAAATGTTTTCTTTCCCAGAATACACTCGGTCAAATAAACTGGGGCTTCTTTATCCTCTGACCTTGGCATATTGCCAACCTTGTGCAAAGTGCGAGCAATTTTAGAATTTTATCAAAGACAAAAATACCTTGCCTTTAGCAGCAAAGCGAAAGGGTAATACTTAAGCTGGAAGGGGTCCGAGCTGGAATCGAGAGAACCGACTGATTGCGTTAAAAATAGCTACTGATCCTGTGACTCAATAACTTGGTATAGAAAGCCGTTCGAGATTGGGAGTTGCTAGTGGATGTTGACCTGACGAAACCAAAGTACTCGAAATTCTAGATATGCGTGCTGACGACGAGCTTGGAAACCGCGAACGCTCACCGAGACTAATCCCACATAACCGAAACGTTGGTTTATTTTAAACTCCATCGAAAATGCTGCTTTGTGATAAACACATCGTTACTTTGGTTTTTTTCGTGACTACTTTTGGATCTACTACTATTTCCACAGCAGTGTCGTAGACACACAATAGACTGGAGACACATTATACTTGTTCAATCCGTATAATTTCTATGCGACCAAGAAAAAACAACACGGGCATCATGATTAGTGTGGTCCGAAAAAGGCGACAGTAACCACCGGGATAGGCAAAACGGGGTTCGAGTAGAATGATTAAACAATAATGGTGTCATCTATCTAAACTATTTGAAATTTCCGTGTCCCAAGTAAACCTTGTTGAAGTGAATGAGAACTCGTCGATTTTGGCGAATGTAAACGAGGTGATCAAGGAATCTGATAACTCAGCGGCTAACTCTGGAGAACATCGACTGGAACGTTGGACAGGGTACAGTCTACTTCATTCAATTGGACAATAGGTCACTTACGCTGTAGACAAAAGTATTTTTTTGAACTCGAAATCTGTGATATTCTTTAAGGTTCTCCAATCTATTACCTTTGGGATGATCTTTCCTTATTTCTGACTCGTTTTTTGTTTTTCTAGTAATTCATGCCGAGGCAGCAACCGAAACCAGAGCACATTGGTGCAGGGTCAATGATTATAAAAAAATAACTGAACATCCGCAGTGCGCAACGTGTGTACCAGGCCAGACATTTCGCGAAGACAATAAAATGCCCCAAAAAGAATCAAAAGAAACAGTTCAGGAATCACAGTTTATAATACTTGAACATGTAGAACCCTAATTGTCATCCGCGACTGTCACCGAAATACCAGCGAATTGCACAGAAATAAAAAACAAAACAAAACAAACCCCGCCCCGGTTCCTAGCGAGAGGGGGAAAAAATCACAATTTGTAAAATTATCTCATCAGGTTCCCTTACAACCGAAACGAGATACAGGGAGACAGGGCTGTTGGTTCAAAATACACGGGAATCTCATCTTGCTCGGTGCAAAGGTTAATGCAGATAGAGAGCGGCGGGCAAACGTCCACGGAAGAGAAGTGGAACTAAAATCAGATCAAAAAAATACGGCATCAAAACAAGTGGAAAATCAAACAAGAAAGCATAGGAAAACAATAAGAGTAGGCGACAGGGATAAACTGGGGATAGAACTTAGGTAAGAACAGGCGGGAAGAAACAAACGCATTGGATAGGCTGTACCGAGTAGGAGTCAAATAATACGGCAATGGTTTCACTGTTGATTTGGAGAGAACCATTCTGGCGCTAAGGGAAAGAAGTGGATGAGGGAGTTGTATTTATGGAGAAAAAGATATTCACTCATAAGATCTTGGGTCATGAGTTCCCGAAAAAATGCACGCAGCAGTCCTGATATGTGGAATGTTATCGCGTGACTGCAATTTCTCCGGGACTGTGTCAAATGAGATAGCAACGTGACATGCTTTCATCCGATTTGATCGATCTATCATGTGGTTAACAGATATGCTTCCAATTCCATTGGTCTGATGTACAAAACGTGGGATCGTTGCTGTGACAACTGATTCGCCGTTGCCTCGGGCATCAATGTCAACGA
The DNA here is from genome assembly GCA_008360955.1 of Fasciolopsis buskii. NCBI lineage: Eukaryota > Metazoa > Platyhelminthes > Trematoda > Plagiorchiida > Fasciolidae > Fasciolopsis > Fasciolopsis buskii. Next base: position 15,720 of record LUCM01004350.1, on the reverse strand, counting down.
GGTTCGAACAGCTGTGGTACGTTCAATGCGAGTGAACATGGTAGATATGGAGATCTATGATAAACGGGTAGAAAACAAAAAAAAACATGAATTGTTGTGCAACAACGGCAGGTTACATGTCAAAAGGGTCAGAATTTTGCAGCATTCATAAAACAAACATCTGATCCTGGTTGGTGGCTAGTTTATGAGACGGACATAGTAAGTGAATAAGGCGAATTTTTTCAAAAAGTTTCAGGAATGACAAAGACACCTTTTGACGCTCCGCTGAATGGGAAGTGAAGCAACTGATTGACCAACATATTGAAAAAGGCATTAATTTCAACTCTAAATTTACATTTTAAAAAGGCCACTACTTGTAAAACAAGCCGAATCGCTTAGCAACGAAAGAACAAAGCACTGACCAAGGACCTAAAAACTAGAGAGGAGTAAATGCAAGAATGTCGTCTCATTAGCAGCCTCCCGTCGCGAAAAAAGATAAGTGGGACAAAACTAACACGTAATAATCTACAACGATTTTTCGTCCTCGTTATGAGAAGACCGAAATCCTCGGGAAATTATGGTTCCATTGTTACGAAAGACAGAAATAAAATTGTAGGGGAAAAGTGGGTGAGTGGATAGATTTAGCTGCTTGGGTAGTTTCAGCCCAACTGGTACTCGTTTATCGGACAAGGTGTCTTCACGGATACAGCGGCGGTATCAGTACTCGCCAACTTGAGGCATACGTGGCATCGACGTGATATCCGATCAGCGGGTGGAGTGGATACAACAAGAGCAGGGTACGTGTTGCTATATTGCTCAGAAATATCATCGCTGAAGACGGAAGATATGCGAAGATTATTGTGTTTAAACACCGTTGTCCTCACGGTGTGGGTAGAATATCGTGGACGAGTTTTGTAAGTAACTTGGAGGCTATGCGTCAGATACTGGGACTAAGGGCTCAACCATTAGAAGCACTGAATATGAATAGGTCCAGTCTTTCCTGTCTACCATGGATGAGCTCTCCAGTCCTATCACACGACTTCACTAACCGAAGTTCGCTACCCACCACTGTCGCATATAAGCCTAAACAGTCTTTGACTGTTACCTGAAGCGGACGCTACTTCCACTTTTTCGGCTACCTTAACCCAACGAGTTTCGCGGTCATTCTTAAGACTTATCGTCAACTGACGCTGCAACTGTCGAAGCATCTTATTCATTTCCTTGCAGTTAGGCAGCTGGCATTTTTGCTCCATTAGACCCAGCGACCCTTGCGGGATCCAGTGCCTTTGATGAACGCCTCACCGACGAACATACACGAAATCTGCTGACAAATGCATCGCTTGCTTCATTTGCTCCCACTGCTCGTCCAAGTTCTCAGTTCCTCGGATAGTTCTGGTCGTAGCTGTTGCGAACAGCCGANGATTGAATGTTTTGATGAAATAATTCACCATGTGATATCATCGCTCAACTCACCATAAAGAAACCATGGAGGCACTGTACAGCTGGTTCATCCTTGGTGGAATTCAACAAACCGTTCAGAGCCTGCCCGGTAGCGTAATGGCTAAGGCGTTCGACTCACAATCGTTCGTCCTTGTTCGGGTTCGCGTTCCGGTTCGGGCGCGGTAGATATGCACTGCTCATCATTCCTAACAAGCGGGATGAAACAGCTGTACAGTGCCTCCATGGTTTCTTTATGGTGAGTTGAGCGATGATATCACATGGTGAATTATTTCATCAAAACATTCAATCTCCTACTAGTAAAATGTATCAAGTAATCAAGCTCTGTAGGTCATATCCAAAGCCTTGGTCGTACTTAGGCTACCTGCACAGAAGTGATCTATGAGTGGGGGTCGATCGCTTGAGCTAAAGGACAGTAACCGTGCAAATCAGTGACGGATAGGTGCAACATCATGTGGTGAAGTTCAACAGCAATAAATCCGCAGCTATACCGAAGCACAAACCCTAAGCAGTCGTGTGAGGCAGTATGGGTGCGATTCATGCACTGGCGGGATAAACAAAAGCAAAAGAAATCAAAAAAATAAATCTAGTCGCTCTGGCGCATCCCGAGAAACAGCCAGAGTCAAGGTTAACTTAAGATTAGCACGTAAGAGCAAGAACGGAGATTAATCACCTTGCAACGGAAGCCCGCGTGCACGTGCACATTCGTCGCAAGCGAATTACTGCGTATCCGCTGAGTGGGACTTCGTCCAATAGTCAGTGCAGAACACTGCACCATCTTCTAGTACACATTAGGAATTAGTGATGACCAGAGTAGGAAATTAGATATTTTTGGTCTTTCCGAAGTCGATTGGAGGATTGTATTCACGTTTCGTGATGATGCCATGATTAAGCGTGCGTACAGCATTCAGAGGCTACCTCATTTGCGTTAGATAAGTGCGAGGCCGACCGATCTATTCGTGATTAAATCTCCACTTTTTACCTCCTGGAAGCGGGATTAGTCAGGTAGTGCAAAACTAACGATTTCAGTTCGAATGTGATGGAAAAATGCTGATATTACGCCTTGGTGCTCAACTTAAGAAGTCGGGTGGTTGAAAAACAAGCAAGTATGAAGTTATTAGGAGCAAACGATGGCCTCAGGCCAACAAAGATAAAGAACAATTATCAGGCAAAGAGCATTGATGCACTTGGGCTTTTAGTTGAAAGTACCTTTATTTGTCTGCTCGACTAAGATTCGACAGCAATCGGGAGCTTTTAGCAGGGCAACTGAATTTATGAAATTCAGTATTTCGATGTGCGTTTTTCGCAAACAGTTTTGATTTGACAAACCAAAGTGAGGAGGAAAGGTACCGACAGCTTCTGAAGGCGACAAAGCGAGTCCCAATAGCCTTCCATACTTGAAAAAAGAGCTTAAGTACAATGAAAAAAGGTGCAGTCATGTCATAACTATACCGTAACGGATGACAATTACCATAAACTACTTCGTACCTACTAGGGTGAAATAGCTCGCGCAATATTGTCTGTAGTAGCCCTTTCAGTGTAATCGAGTTAGATGAACAAAATACACGGTAACCGTAGAGCAGCGATCAGGTTCAAACAAACCGCCGGCTTTCCACCATGGTGGATAGGGTGAAAATGACTTTTTGTCCTGCCAGAATAACCTAATACATATATTTCAATGCTTAAGCATGACTGTTGAATGCCAAGAAGTGGAACAATGGTATTTATGAAAATAATTACAGTTTTTCCAAAGTCCAGTTCTGAAACATTGCCAGCCTGTCCATTGTGGCATCATGAATACATGATATAAATAGTTCGTGATGAAAGGTAACATGGACTGCGCTTGCTGCAAAGCTCAGCACGCCGCAACATATTCACACAAACAGTGTCCGATTTTAATCACTTTTAAAACTGCCAAGTTTAGTAACAAGTCCGGGGTCTACAGAACCTAGCACTAAACATGCTTGACGCTAGAAGATCCCCACATGTAGTATGAAGTAAGAGCAGCCAAATCCACAGGGTGATGGTGTTTTACAGTGCCATTGGTCGTGTGTTTGATGCAATCGAACTAGCTTAATTCAGCAAAGCCACCCTACGACATGACGTTATGAGGTGACCGAATTTTATGAGTCCCATGCAATCAACAGTTTGGAGAATGGCCCTTATTTTGCACTCAGTTAATGAACTGAAGACGTATACCAGAAGCTGTTGTATTGGGGAAGAAAGATATTCCAGGCGTTGCAGTATCCTTTCGACGATTAGCGCTTAGAACACATCTACTGCGCTGTGAATATTACATGCATACTGATTTGTGATAAGTCAACAAGACGCTCACGTAACAGTGTGGTTTTGCTTCACCATCGACTCCAACTACGAACCGAATAACTAGGATAGCGGTGACCCCACAATGAGAAAGAAAGCATTTCGCGGCTGCCACTGACTCAAAAATATTTCCCCAATGATGTGTCTGTCCAAGCAGTGTTCAAACGAATGAGCTACAAAAGAACCCAAACATGGTTTCTAGCTGTTGTGGCCCTCTGCTGCCGTCATTTCCGCAGTTCGGGTTTGGAATCATCCCAGTCTGTGCTGCCATTTCGAATATCCTTAATGCAAGAGCATTCCTGAAATTCCAGAGATCTAATGTACGCGCGTCGCTGGTTGGTAGCCCAATGCAATAGTTGTGTACAGATGACAGCTTTGCCGATTAATCAGATCCGAAAATCGGCTAACTTGGATTTTTGTCACCCGAATCAACTTGTTTTAGTTTCTTCATCAACTATCTGCATGACTGCGCTACCAAAACAACGGTCGGCTCACTATTCCCAAAGCACTGAAACTTAAGCCTCAGGGCGTTTTTTCGTTGTCCGACAACGCGGTCAGAATCAGACAAACATACACACATACATTTCAGTACTCAGAACAGATTAGATCAACCTAGACTACTCCATTGACCAGGAAAACAAGTTCGTGTGACTAGGCTGATGGGATTCAACTATTTGATTGAACTCGTTCAGAATGACTGGTTCGCTATTCGAACGTAAAAAAGACCAAGATTGGGGGAGGAATGTAGGTGGCATAGGCGAAACAGATTCTATTATGAAACAAGTAGCTGGCTGTATCGGAAGAGTGAGTTGTTACGCTCATCAGAGGTAGTGTAGGCACATGGAGAAAATTAACACTGTTTAGTCAAACACCTGACAATGAGAAGTGCTTAGGCATACTGATCGATACATCGCAGTGACTTGGCGAGGCGTCTGCCCCAAGATGACCGCTCATCTTGCAGTTGAGAGGACGATCAGAGGTTATAAAAGTGCTACTGAGATAAGAGTTGTCGCAGGGTCGCCTTACTTTCCGAATTACAGCCCGGTTGAACCATTCGTGGTTGCTAAAAAAAGGTCCAGCATATGAAAAATACGCTTTCAAAGTTGGGCACGAAAAACCAGCAATATCCATTGACGGCCTATCAAGAATAGTCCAGACCGTTACTATTTCCAGTGGCAGGTGCACAAGGAAATGGTCTATAAACTATTGACTTTTGAAAGTGCAATATTAATTTCATTTATAATTATTCGGGCATTATGCAGATAGGCTTTAGGGAAGGGAGTGCAGGAATCATGGACCCTATTTGTGCATTCTAAATCCTCCCCCTCCAACCAGCATGTGACAATGCGTGCAGGTTACCCAAACAGAACAGCACAAACTAGAAAATCGCATTGTATTGTAAGCAGGGTAAACTAAAAACAAAAAGAGCTATATCGGTGGTGAATTTTTCTTAAGCTGCCTGCAAGAGAATAACACTACAAAAATCCCAGGTAACAGATAATAAGCAGATCATACCGTTCAACCCATGTGAAAATAAGTTAATTATTTCTCTAAACAGTGTTTTGTTCTCCTTGGTGTACTAGTAACTATAAAGCTCCTCGGTTATACTCGTGCTATTATTTTTAGTTGGCACAGCATTTTCAAGGGCATTTTACGTTGAATCCATATGAGAATGTAATTTCTGTTCGCTAATGTTACAACCACTATGAGCATTGCATTCCATTTTCGTTCGTCATATGATCATGGGATCAGTGGTTGTAAGACAGTCAGGCAACTAGTCTTACCATTAATCATGCACAGTTAGGATCACTGAGCTCAATAGTGATCGGAAAATTGAGTTCACCGTGCCTCTGTGTATTATGCCTCGGTCAAGCTCTGTTCACCAAAGCTCTCGCATGTCCTGATTTTCGCCACAGCATCGTTATGAGACAAAACAGCTCGAATAAACAGAGAACTTAAAGTGCCAAATCTCATGAATCTTGCTGGGAACCCGAGTCAGAATTTTCACGCAAAACGGATCGACGCATGAATTCACGTGGGTGCATTATTGTGGCAAAATCGAATGACATTCTACAGTAAAGATTGTCGCACACAACGATCACAACTGATGCGTGCGAGTATGAGTAAAATCGGCACATATCGTCAAGACCAGTAACTACATGAATTTCGTTTTGTCATTACTCATGGTTTAGTTAGCAGCAGCTGAAACTGAGAAAAGTGGTTAACTCAATCGTGACTTCAGCTGTTCGTGGTAGCTACTCATGCGCCAGACCAAATAAGACGGACGAACCGTACACTCAGAGTTGGAATCGATAAGATACGTCACTTATTTCACCACGGTTTTTTCTACTTCAGGCTAACACCAGGTTGGTTTATGCAGACAAACACGCCTGGATAACTCCTGAGTTAGTTGGACCAAATCGCTGCTAGATTGCTTGCTAACCACATAGTGGACTGGTATGTCAGTGCATGAGAGTGGCACGAACAAAGAAAATCTGAGTGCATGTCATATATGGTATCTGTTACCATTTCGACGTGATGCATTCGGACCTACCATAATGCGTTTACAAACCACAGAGGTAACTATCGACCTTCGGAATAGATAACTGAAATAAATAATGTCCTCCTGGAATCAATGTTGGCGGTGTAGCTAGTTATGCTGCAAAAATTTAGTTGATCAGCCAAGTACTAGTGGTAACTGTACCCGAAAAACTGTGACGCAAAAAACAGATGGAACCAGCCGACACGGAAAGACTATTAGGTCGGCAAATTTGTTTACGATCGGTTGATGGCCATCAACAAGCCAAATGAAATCCCTGTTCCCCACCAACAAATCACAGATATTTTCTTACGAAAATATGTGCCAGAGATCTTGATCATAACAGGGTTTAGGTGAACGCGGATTCTGGTCTTAACCTTTCGGTGCACCTCTTCCGTTGTGTACTTCTACCTGTAGTTCCACGAAGTACGTATTCATGGAACTTTTGGGAATTTTTCAGGCGAAGCAAAACTACGCGGGTTTCATGAAGTCCGGTTGCACTTGATTTGCATCGGTTGGATTCAATGAAGGTCACCTGCAGCTAACTGATTTGAAGTGATTCCTCCAAATGAATGAATGGTGCAACCAGCGGTCGAAAGGATGACGTCGGCTTTTGTACCGGTATCCGAACACCCAAGACAGAACCTACTTGTCAAAGCTTTTTCATTACAAAATCCTCCTAATGACCGTCAGAATATAGGCCGAAGTTTTTTCTTCGGTGATGAAAATAATCCAACATGATCTTCCGATGAAATCAAAATGAAACATTAGTATCGTTTTTTTATATTATTCCAAAATGCTGGCATATCTAGCAGATACAACATTCGCGCTGTTGATTCCCTCGTTCGCTTATGTGCAGACCTTCAGCCCTTCGGTACAATCGGTCACGTTTTCTCCCCAACTCCACTTTTTCTGGTTGCCATTACTTAAATCTAAGCAACGAATTAGAATCGCGTTGTAACGACATTTGTCAACGGAACAATTGTGTCGGCACCAGTCTGTGCAACAAAGCAACCAAACTGGAGGCCAAAGAATATGGATGATCATAAGAGGTGCGTCCAAGATAACCACTTTCACGAGTGCTTGATTAGTTGTACGAAGAAAAGTCAGGGACTCCATAGTAGACTGGTCGTTGAAATAGTAATTCGATAATGCATTAATAGCAGTAAGGTACGGTTGCGAACCGCCAATGCGCATGGGAATGACTCCGACCAAAACTAAGCAACCGAAAAAGACAACGAGAAGACCACAGCGGCTGAAAAACATGCCAATTCACGTTTATTTACAGGGCACCTGTTGCAAGGAGTCCTGATTAGTGCAATAACTTCAACCCGTAGAATACAGGGTATGCTTGAAATACTCTTTTATGTCGCCGCAGTTGTGAATGACTGGTTGAGAACGCAGGCCTCAGTGGGGCTGTACCGGAATGTGTCAAGTGGTTTATTCGGGGGCACCACAAACTTTGCCAATCAAGAATTCCTCACCGACCTATCTTCGTTGTCCAAATGAATTCAAACAAGAACGGGGACAGCAAGAGAAGATTTGAGCACTATTTCCCCACAGACCATGTTAGAGGTACTGTCACTGAACGAATTCAGACCCATCAGTGACGAAAAATGAATGATTCCGTTGGCAATGAAAAAGAGGATTTCGCGGAAGTGTATCGTTAGAAAAACGAATTCGTGGAAAAAGTGTTCCTCACTGGCTTGTTCAAGATATCGCTGTCACATCATCTGACTTGTTTGTCCAACCTGATGTGTGAACATGGCTGGATGATGGTGTACGAGCTGTTTCGGAAACTCGTAGGTACGTCGTGATCACGGTTTCTGTCAGCCATCGAGGAAGGAGAGGTGTATTGCGTATTTCC
>LUCM01004349.1:100740-122777 GCA_008360955.1 Fasciolopsis buskii | reverse complement strand
GTTCGAATCGCACTGCTAATCAACTTCCCTAATTGACAGTACTCTGTCCAGAAATAATGTATAGTTAGCTCCCAAATGATATAAAATCTCGAGATAATAGTTTCACAATTATTTCTTGTATTTTTGCTTCTTTTAATTGATATCAATTTCCGATAAACGCATTTGACAGAGTTGATCCGTAGAACTAAAGATATGATATACACCCACTGCTCATTTTTCATAACTTCCTATCAGAAAAGTGCTATAAAAATGAAGTATTAAAATGCAATGACCTAAGGATTCATTGGGAATCACATGAGAGACAGTGTGCTGCTCGAGAAGCAGCCCTTGAGCAACAACTTCATGAGATTTCAAATCAAAATAAAGTCATCAACTCGGCTTAATTCAGTTTAGCTTGTACAGGAAAACTTTGCTCAAAATGACAGTCTTGCTTTGGGAATATATCCAGTGACAGGTAGAGAATGTAGCGTTTACTACTGCAAATGAATCGCTGTTGGTTTTGCAGATGTTTTCAATATGACCCAAGTGGCAACTAGAAGACTTTTTCTCTTTAGGCAGAAGACTCGGAAGTGCGTTTTCCAATACTGAATTTTCAGTTTTCAGGTGCTCTCATCTACGAATACTGTTACAACGAGCTTCCTCAGCGGCGTTCCATCCTATATAGAAATCTCGAATTATTTGACATTCCTCAAACTTAATAACCCATCGACTAGTCTACTAAAATTTTTCACTCTCATTGCGAAGAGAATTCCACCTTATATCCAGCCCAGAGGTAGATTCTTACAGTGTCTTGCTGATCCACCTTTTCCACTGGTTAATTTCTTAGTCAAAGAGATCGCATACCCCGTGTTCTTTTGGAATTTTGGCACTTTGAATTCCTGATTCAAGCCACCACTTGATCACTTCTTGAAACCATACATCATATGATGCATCCTGCTATATACCTGTTGCAAGATTGGCTAGTCGAAAGACCGCTTCTAGGTATGTGATGCCTCCTTTGATAAGTGATACAAAGCCTAGATGCAATATTCCATGTGATTTCTTACTACAGGAACTTGAAACTGCATAAATAATCACATTTCTAAGTCAATGGGCTGACTTTATTCTAATCGGCTGCTAATTGACTCCACAGACAATCATTTTGTTACCTAACCGATCTCAAATTTTCCCTCATTAATATCAGAAGGTCTTTTGTCTACCTGATCACCCCGCCAGCACACTTCGCACTTCCCTCCGTTACTGCCGTTACGGATGGAGATTCGCTCAGAACGGGGCTTTTGGTCGTATTGCAGACCTATTCTATTCACGTGGACAAAAATATTCACGGCATATCCGTTTACAGTATTCTTATGATTACCTTACCCACAGTTTCCGTTTCACTATCAAAACTGATAAACTCCCAAGAAGTGGAAATTGCTAGCAAAGTGATAAACAAACATTTTTTAAAGAAAAATCATAACACAAGGATACGCGTAATTGTATTCAGAAGAACTCCCAACATAGTATCTGTAAGCCAGCTAGTTCTGAATATCATAGCCTTCATAAGTTGAAATTTCACGATCTGTTGCTTGCCATGAACGAATTTTTCCCAATTTTTTCAGTTGCATGTTCTGGTACATTTTCCTTTTTGAATGCATTTAAGTCACAGTTGTTGTCTAGCTTGTTGTCAGCTGAATTGGCGTACAATTGAACTGTGCTTAATCGATAGAATTCCTGTGATGTGGAAGGCTGTCCATGGCAAACGTTCACTTTTGCTGTGCAAAACGACGGTTTTCTTCTCCGGCCGTGTCTTATTGCTTTTGAAATAGTAGTGTCACTAGTCGGAATCCACACACGTCTGATTCAAAAGTTACGTGATTCCAGTGTTCGTGAAGGATTTTTGTTGGTGATTGCACAACCGTGTACTTTCCCATGAGGATTTTTAAATAAAGGGTTGGTGGATCCAGGACTAGTTTCCTTGTGAAAGCATAGTTTTTGCAAGGCTGCTTGAAGTGGGTTGGGCAGCACTGTGCTTAAATTTACACAGGTTTGCAATCAATACTTTTCAAACGCCAGTCAACGAATTTGTCATGAAAATGAGAAACATTGTCTTTAACTAAAAAGCGATCTCCTTTGGAACTTTTATTAAAGCTCAACTTTTCCTCCGGGGTAAGATGTTAGATTTATTTTTGGTTAACTCAAAAAGGAAGAATAATAACGGTGCTCAGTGTTAACTTGAGACTGGCCCCGAATAATATGCTCGCTTCACTTAGCATGTCTCACGCAAATTCAGCCACTTAGAAAGCTTAGATCATATCCTATGCTGATCTTTTATAGTTTTTTGGGGGAAAAATATTTGCAGACAACCTGACTCTAGGAAGTTGCACCATACTGGGTATCTTTCAGGATTTTAAATCCATTTGTTAGAAGTAAGGTCAAAGACAAGCATGTAACACAAGCCTTAAATCAAAAAACCTTGAAATCTGAAACAAGGGTCTACAGCCTGAAATGGGGTTATTTAAATGAATAAGTTTAATAAAAGAACCCGCAAACGAAGACATTTTAAGTTGTCTCTCGCACAGTAACTTTGACTGGAAGGAGATTGGACGCAGAAAGAAAACTCAGCAAGTGTGTGCATGAGAAAATGAATTCTCTACTCCCGTTGTCTGTAACAAGGGTAGGATAATGACCCCAGATGATGAGAAAAATATGTTGCATCTGGCTAACGGAAAGAAACTTTCGACCTCGTAAGCATGGAATGGCAAATTGACTGTGATTATTCAAGGTAAGTTACATTTAAGGATACTTTTAATGACAAAATTTGTCATTAAAATGTCATGTAACTTCACCACGTGAATGTGAAATGAATGGATACGATTAACATCATTAACTGCCACTTCTAAGATCGGAATATTTGGGAACTTTTCTTGAACTGTCTTGGCTTCTACCTAACAAATTATTCCGATAGAAGTCAGGTATTGCAGGCGATTTCTGACTTTTAGTGCATCTTTCATCTTGGTATTTGGAAACCTTTACAAAACCAGGCCGAAAGCATGCCTGATGGCCCGCATATTTTTGTGTTGCTAACAGGTGTTACGGGTTATTAAAAATCTTAATGTTTCAGCAATCAGTTTTTGTTATAAATTTGACCGTTTGATTTTCTCAATGGGATTATCACGTAGCAGACTCTCTAACTGTGAATCATGATCATATTTTTTCTGACCATGTCTGTATTCGAAGTATGCGCTTAGAAATCACATGGTTTTCAGATCAAATAAAGCTATCCAATCTCAAGTCAACAACAGTAACAAGATTGAGTTGTCAAGGAATTAGAGAATTTAGCCTTACATAGATCAGAATGACCGGTATATTGTTCGTCAATACGTTGGTACTGCGAAGAATGATCACGGAATTGGGATCCTGTATGTGCCTATATCCATTTAAAAGGTTTAGGTTTCATATAACAGCACGTTGCCTTATTTGGGTGAATGCGCAGACATTGAAAGCAGGTAAGCAAGGTGAATACTTAGGTTTGACTACGGCTTGGAAACTATTTCTTTCCATTCCGCTTCCACTGCCATCAGGTAAATTCAGTGAATTGCTATACTTCGCGACAACTTGCGTGGTCCTTACATCCGAAGAATGGAAATTAGAAAGGTTCCCCGTAAATGGATGCTGAATTTTTTCGGTTTATCGATACTTTGTAGGTGCCCACACCGCAGGAAGAGTGCTTCTTTGGAAACCCTAGCCAAGTTAGCATATGCAGCAATTGCGTACAAATATCCGCAGCCTGGCTAACAAAACGAATCGGGCCGATTTAACTGCTACAACCATTAATCTTGCGCCAAGGTGCTATGCTCCTGGTTTCCACCTAGCAGCAACGAGTTGTGGTGAAATTAAAGTCACGATATCCTAAAACGGAAACGAAAATATTTTTAATGTAAGAATGCCACTTATTTTGGCGTTTAGCCATATCGCCTAAGGTCTCCGACTTCCTCGTTGGGAATGTTGTGGGTCCTTACTCAAAACAATTTGTTGGTTAAGGTTTTCATGATTTTCTTTCACGTCATAGACTGACCATCCTGGCTCATTTTCTAACAACTGCGTGTCTCGGAGAGTAGCGTATACCAATAAGGCGGATCTACAGGTGCGAGTACCACCTGACTGCACAATATTAGTCTGTTCGAATATAGCAACCGCCCTACTAAGTGCTATTGTGTAGTACCTTATGCCTAACCCCTAAGCTACTGAGAAAATTATCCCGCCCTACTCTAACAATGACCGAACCTCTCACCGGAGACACAAATGTCTTAAGTTGGCAAACGATAACGGATCCTTTTTTTATAGCTGGAGGCAGTTCAGCCTATATACCAACGCTCTCCCTAAAAATGACAGTGACAACCCATTGTGTCTAATAGCCTTAGGCATTTTGTTGAAACGTATCGCCATGGTGATATCTGCCTGCACAGATTCACTTGCAGATATAATTGGATGATCCTTTGTGGCATTGGGCCAACCAAGGTGCTCCAAACAGTACTACTTGATTAGCTCACTTCCACTTGATTTTCATCGACCAGTGCTCCTAATCAGTTGGAAAAGTTTGCCAGACGATGCAGCATCTTTTTTTTGATGGGCTGAGTCCTATACAAGGGAGACTGGTTTGTGTTCAGGTAAGATGATTGGTTTTAATCCCTCTTGGAATCCGGTAAATTTTGCGCAGGACAGGGATCGCATGCACTGCTAATCAGAAGGCAGGATGAGGAGTAAGCCATTCACCCTAGTTTCTGGACAAGGAAAATGTGGTCCCATTTTGATATTATGCCCATAGGCGAGTAGGAAATTTGCTTGAAATGAAGATTAAGGGAGACACTGGGCCAAATAGACGTGGACGGTACGACTGTGAGCTTCGGTTTGAAAAGGAAGTATCGCTCGCTTGATTAAGATAAATAAGGAACAGTCTTGGTAAACGGTCAAAAGCCATTTGATTATTTTTGCTTGAATAAGAACAGTGGAATTGAACTACAGGTAAGAAGGACGATTAAAGCTGTTAGATTCAGGAACAGCCGCGGTCATTTCTCATGCTTCTTGACATTTGATGTTCTAGCGTTCTATACCTTCTGTTATATTTGCTTCCCGGGGTACACTTCTGCTACCACCCAACAAATTGAAGTTAAGGATATCTGTAGTTTTGAAGCTCAAATGGCCCGAAGTTTTCAGAGGGCATCTTCGATCTGGCCCCGATTTTTGCACACACCTTGGGCACCAGCGTGCAATAATGACCATGTAGGAAGTGTTGAATGGAACTCAGGCTGACATTTATTGCCTGTAGGGAACAATTAATCTGCCTGTTGGTGCAGTCGTAGACTTGGCATGCTCAAAAGAGAGGCAAGTCTGAGCCCAAAAACAGAGATTAGGGTGACTGGTAACCCCCAAACGGTCCGGGCCGCCGGTGACCAATGGCAATATGGTGAATAAGCGTTCAAATGTTTGACAACAAAACAGAGCGCTAAGTCACTTTTTATAGCAAGAGGTTTCGCTAATCAGAAAAGCCTATAGTCCAAACGAACCTAAAAGATCCTACTACTGTTGCTGATTCAATCGGCTGAGTGAGTAAATAGGCTTCCGACGTCCCTTTTCGTCTTAGTTGTGTGACCCACTTTGAAATTAAGTTTACCAACAGCGAGCACAACGTCTGTTGAAAGCAATCTTCAAAGAAACTTGAAAAGTCCCGGCATACCTCGTCCTTTGTTTCGGAAGAGCTGCAATCAGTGGGGTATAAACATGTTCGACGAACAATCATCCACGTTTCAGTCGACTCTTACTGACAGGTACAGAACTGAACACACGAGTCGCACACAAACAACTATTGATCTTATACTGATATAAGCGTGCGCTCTTTCCTAAGGTTCATAGCAGTCCCTATTACGAGCGCTCGAAACTGGATTACCTGGCACGCGAATGATGGATAAAGTATAAGAGATTATTTGGACTAATAAGAATGAGTAGAGAAGCGTTGTTTGTGAAATCATTCTGAAGAGGTACAATGTTTTGATGTTTAAAGTCCCCCATGTCCTAGCTATGGCAGATTACTGCCGCATTTGGCTGAAGACAGTCAAGTGATGTGAATACCCATACTCAAGTAACCCATTCAACTTATTTTCTGAACGTCCGCTAACGTTACCATGGGATGGCCAAACAAATTGGCAACTTTTCTTGGGATCACATATGGTCTTTATGTATCGAAAATTGCATTCAATAAGATTCCCAAATAAATTATGCTAAAAGTTTTCAGACCAGCGATACTTCTTAGCTGCCAGTGATGCATAAACGTTTTTGGGACACTTACAGAAACACCCGTCTCAGAACTTTGACCCTCGAGATGAACAAAATTTGTGCGAAACATCAAACGGCACCAGGCAGAAGCATCGTATGGGGTCAGACTTAGCGACAGTTTACGAAGCACCCACAAAACGCATAAAATTAGCCGACCAGTCAAAATCCTGTGTCCAATTTTCACCCATATTGGCTACCGTTAAGCCCGAATGGTAAAATTGATAAAATTGGGTTAAGGTAGTCCATAGTTGATATTCCAGTTTACCTATTATACGTGAAAGTCATGTTATACATAGCCTAGTAGAAAAACAGTCATCGAAATAAATAGAAATATAGTAGGGGTGGCCACAAAATTGTTCTAGCAGTGAACTAACTATGGCCGTTGATTGAAGAAAAACTCGAACATCCCTGCTGAAAAGGCTTGCCTGCTGTCCATGCCCTACCATTGGTCTCCGAAGCGCTAGTCAATTGCGTTGGAAGCGTCCGATTACGAGGTGCCTAGTTGCGTACTGAGGGCGTAAAATTTTCCTGTGACCGAAGTAATTCATCTAGTGGCACTTCGAGTGTTTGATTTCGTTTCGCTCACTTCGCTCACCACCTACCATGTTTCTTTGGCACGTGGTGAGTCAGGCTGGTGGAATCAGCTGCTAGATGGTATAAGGGCGAGAAAAACTTGTCACTAATTTTTATTTCGCCTTTGCAACTGATCTTCCCGGATGAGATTCAAGCTCTGAAGATGTTCGCTGCTTAGGAAAGTTGTGGGATGAAATATAGAAGCGATTTCAGTTCGAGTTAACCCCACAACTAATTCCCCTTAAATGGTAATGCAAACCGATAAGCGAAAGTTGCATGTTTTCCTCACATCGGATAGAATTTGTGAAAAAGGTATAACAATACAGGTGCGATGGCTTTTCCCGAATTTCAAGCCGATGTTATATGTATTTCCGGAAGGTATTCACTAGAAGAATAAATAACGATTTTCGACAGCTTGTTGGTTTGGATGTTATTACTACTCAACAAGTATGCCGCTCACCAAAATTTTCATAGCACTTTCGCGTTATCTATGCTACAATGCTCATTACAATAACCACTTTTTGGCTTCGCAAATACCTAAACACGAAATTCCACCGATTTACTTCTAGGGGAAAAACGTTTTAGAGAAAAAACAAAACTTTTATCAAGCCAAAATGCCCTTTGGGGTTCCATGCGAGTGAAATACAGTAATAGCAAATGGAATGGCTGTTTAATTTGATAATACTGACACATCTTTTTAGCATAATCTGTATAATACATTTGGAATCACTGCATTGCCAACCAAAAGCCACTTGCATTTCATGATGGTCTGTTTGGCCCAGATATTTTTTGACTTCGATAGGGAATGACCCCGATGTTCTCTCGTGATTTGGGATCTGAAGAGTGAAGCAATATGGAGCTGTTGGTTGGACTTGGGGTGCGAAAAGAAACGTAATTCCACTAAGAAAACATCCTTACTTAACAGGTTAACTCCAGTAGCAGAAGTCACCATGGTTCCATGGGGAGTGGCTGGCTAAAATTATAAAAACGTTGGCGAGATCAGTCAACTTATTGCTTTCCCCTCACTGAGACCACCTTAACAATTAGTAAGCTTAGATCAACTGCTTTTTCCAGCTACTTCGTGCACGTTACCTTCTCTTTGTTACCAAATCCAAAAATGCTAGAAGTGGATATGATAACAACAAGCAGTGTTATAAGATCACTTATTCCTCGTCAGAGGTCCTCTGGTACCTCTTATCATGGCGTTTTTGCGACAGAAAAAACCAACTAGACCAACTTTGTTGTAGTACCTAAATGTTTGTTCCGTTTGCCTATGGAGGCAATGTGAGTGCGATGTCAGCTCTGTGCCTGTGGTCCTAAAGGGGTCTTGGTTCCGAGGTCATCTCCGGTCTGACAATCTGGTGAATTCCAAAGAACTGAGCTGATTAATTTCAAATTATGACTTTCAGTTAAACTTTTTTTCTCGTTATGTCAAGATACATGCCATACGATTTGAGTACACTACGTTCGAGTTGGAGAGAAGATGAATCAGCGAACCGAGATAAAATAAAACAGGATGGACAAATCCCACTTAATTCATTTGCCCCGTTTGAGCTTGTGTATTTTTAAAGCTTCGTCAAGACATCCGTATCGAAAATTGGAATCTAACGAAAATGAAGCCACATTTAAGCAGTGTAAATCTATATATATATATATATATATATATATATATATATATCTGGATTATAGTCATTCGTGCTTTAGTAATCGGCCGAATAACATACGAGATTTATCGACCCAAATTAATTCCCATAAGTTTTGTCAAATTACCATTTCATTTTAAACATTAGCAGTCTGCTTGAGTGATGCGTTCGGGTGAAAATCACAACAGCAGTTCACTCAATTATTTTTCGGTTTAATCAAGAAAAACATTCAAAACGACGAAACACACTCCTGATTTTCCATTTCCATTCTGCTCTGAATTGGTAAATGATCGATTGAGCTTGCGAGTACCGGTACGTATACTTATTGAGCGGCAATAATTTCAAAATCGGTAATGTGCTTTTCATCCATTGTCTTTCTTCATTTATTAATTAAATAACAATGGATGTGATTTTCAAGACGGAGGCTGAGGCCAACAGTGGAGCTTCCGAGTGAATAAGTTGACTGGTGGTGGTAGGATTCGAATCTGAGAACTTCATGTGCAAATCCCGTGACCGTGTGTTAATACCACTATCCGGAGATCTAGACTATCGCTTGTAGTCAAGTGGATAAGGCGGTGGCTTTCGCCCGTGCTGGTAACGGGTTTGAGTCATCTCACCACTGATCACTTCACCAATGGGTAGTCAGTCTCCATTTCAGACGTGTTGCACACTTGTTGTACAATACACGAACGAAATAAAATGACTATTATTATCTATGAAATCTACTTTGAATGTCATTGCTGTTGTGGGACCATAATAACTACCCTTGGAATACATCGCTCATGTGCACGTCACGCGAATCCGATTTGAATGACCAAATTTAAAGGGAATTTTCTTTGTAAATGGACAATTAAAATAACGCATCCCAATATAGAACCGGTTTCTACTGAGTGGTATGAGTCAGTATGTGAAAAAGTTGTTATACCGTACTAAACACTAAGACAAACAAAATAACTGTCAAATCGATATAATTGTGGTCAGAATTTTAACTTAGTTATTTGGACTATCATACTGCCATAAGGAACACTTGAGACCCTGAAAGGAAGACCCATAAAACCGATTGATCCTTTTTGTTAGACATTGCGTGCAATACGTGTGCACCATGGCCTGCCTGGAGTTTGATTGTAAGATAATGAAACATGAATTGCTTAAGCACCCCCAGATGTTAAGTCATCAGAGTTGGCTGGTGGTTCTCACAGGCTGGAGCGGCTGCACAGTGGTGGCCGGTTAAGCACCATACCTGCTACATGGAAGACGCATCTACTAAAATCGGTCTGTTCCATTTCTGATATCTAGCCTGGCAGAAATGACCAAGATGAAGGAAAAACTTATTCGGGACAGAGATGAGCATCAGGATGAAAATCACAAACTTCGTCAACAAATTGAAGAGACTCGCAGTAGAACGGCAAATTATCAAAATGAACTTTTAGAATCGCAGAACAAAATAACAGAGCTTACACAAGAAATTCAAGTGAGTCAAATCCCTCGTATTTGTTGCATTAATGGTGCAGCTGAAGCAGAATGGCTTGATCCGGCTTGCTTTAGCAGTACTTTATTCTACTATCCGCTAACGAGGTATTCACTCCTGATTTAATTTTTTTGCACTGGGCGCTGAAGTATACAGAAACATGAATATTTATTTTCGAAAAAACACTTTTTTAAGGCCAAAAACACAGAAGCTCAAAGGGAACTGCGAAAAAAAGAAAAGATGGAACGGGAACTGAAACAAGTTCGGGCCGAAGTTGAAGCAAAAATTGAAGAAATACGTCTGACATCAGCTGCTGTGGAGAAACTCAAACAGGAACTCAAACAAAAGGAGGAAGAAAATCGAGGTACCAAAGTTTCTTTGGAACAGGCGAGTCGGCAGTTACAAATCACGGATACCAAGCTCCGTGAATGTCAGTCGAAATTGGAGGCACAAATGCAAGTGACTGATTCCGTCATGGTGGAAAATCAAACGCGTCTAGCCGAAGTAAAAGTATGTCCTGATTTGGTGCAGAAATGAACTGCTCGCTGTTTTCCCATAAAACTGACTAACTCTGGCTTTCCACAATTCTCTGAGAGAGGGGAGAACATGAAAGGCAAAGCCTACCATATATATAATGTTGCCAGTCACTTCACTTCGGTTTTTACTCATTAACCAGGTGTCAATTTATTGCCGTAGAACAGACAACCTCACTTTAATATCGTGGAAATTGTCTTAATGGGTCATCAAAAATACGCTTCTTTAACAAACCCCTCCAATAATAGTCTTTTTCAGAACGGAATACGAAGTCCTAACTAGGAGCAACTTAGTCTTCCCACAGTGCTTTTCTTCAACTACGACTAGCGATCAGCGGATTTTTCAAAGTGTTGTAAATTACCAATTTCATGGGGCGAACTGATTAGGATTCATGATGAACATATTCACACGACGCCGGGAATTAGGGAAGATCAGGCCCCGGATCTATTGAAAGAGATCCGAGAACCCAACTTCCTGTGGCGACAGAAAAAGGCAAAAGAATGAATGTGTCCAACTGCTCAGGATCCTAACCGTTCAAATTCCGTCTGTTTCCGTCCTCTTCAGTATCAATGTTAATCAAACACATGCAGTAATTGAAGCCTACGAGTGCGAATAACAGCTCAGGAAGATCAAAACTGACTGTATTCAAGCACCAAAAAGAATCACATAGTTGTTTACTATAAAACTACCTTAATAAACATGAATGAAACAGTATATCATATTTGATTTCTCTATTGTACACAAGTGGAAGTTGTTTTAGATGTATCTTAGGCTTGGAAAGATAATTCACCATCTGATTGTCTGAAAAGCTTGAGTCAGAAATGAACCTTCGGTCAAATATAGTATAGCCTAGAAAAAATGTTATCAAAATTGGAATTTCAGTTTATTTGGTTTGATTGCCTCATTTCTTTTTTCAAACGATATCAACTAGCATCGAGAAGAAGAGGTGGCTTCTATGAGAGCCGAGTGCCAAAAGTTGTTGAAACAAAAAGAAGCTGCACAGAGAAAAGTGCGTCAAACGGAAGAGGAAAAAACGCAACTTGAAGCCACACGCGATCGACTTCGAAGTGAGATACAAGCATACGAGAGTGAGATGGAAATGATGCGCAAATCGTTGGACGCGGATAGACGCGCGTGTGACGAGTTGTCAAAAGAACGGGAACAGATGAACAAAAATCTGACAAAAGCTATAGCACAGACCACAAAACAGAGCAATTTGTTGAAAATGCACGAATTGTCTAAACAAAATTTGGAACAAGAGATCATAAACTATCGAGACGAAGCACAAAAACAACGAAAAATTATCTATAGATTGGAAAAAGAACGTGATCGTTACATAACTGAGGCGTCGGAACTCACCCAGAAAGTGTTACAACACATGGACGAGTTAAAGTACCGTGAAATGCAAATATTCGAGAATAAGAAACGCATAGCTGAAGCCGAAACCAAACTAAAACAGCAACAAAATTTGTACGAGGCAGTTCGAAGTGACCGTAATCTGTACAGTAAAAATTTGATTGAAGCCCAAGATGAAATTCTGGAAATGAAACGCAGACTGAAAGCCCTATCGCATCAGATTGATCAACTGAAAGACGATATAGCCACCAAGGAAGCAATTTTAGTCAAAGAGAACCTCGAACGCCAAAAGGTGGATAAAGAAAAGGAGCAATTGGCCAAAGATTTGCAACGTATGAAAGCAATGGCCGCGGAAAATCGAGCCTATATTGAAGCACAAGAAGCGGAGGAAGGAAAACTATTAAAAATTGTTGCCGAAGCAGAACAAGAAAGATTGCGTGAACGTAAGGAACACGAACAAGTGATCAATGAACGAGATGTTCTCGGCAGTCAGTTGGTTCGACGAAACGATGAATTAGCCTTATTGTACGAGAAAATTCGCATTCAGCAGTCGGTGATAAGCAAAGGAGAGAAACAGTACAATGAAAAATTGCATGACCTAAACCTACTCAAGCAAGAAGTGCGTAAACTTCGTAGGGAAAAAGCACTACTTCAATCCACAACAAGCAAGATCAATGATTTGAAATCGGAGGTTCATCGAGTACAACGTAATCTCACACGAGAACGGACGAGAGCTCGTGCCCTAGAAGAAGAGTTGCAAAATCCAGTGAATGTTCACAGATGGCGAAAACTGGAGGTAAGCAACCAAATTCGACATCAGTACCTATTTTTATTCTACTTGGTTAGCCAATTAAGATAAACAGCTTGTTTTAATTTCACACATAGATTCAGGAAATTGAATGACAGCCAATCTTTTTCAGTGCAATCAGTAAGAGTTCATTTTCCCGTTAATACTTTCACTCAGCGTTCAATCTCGGCCCCAAGTGACCTAACTCAAACTATTCAGCCCGAATGAGCAATTTTAGAAGTTTATGTTGATCGCATTTGTTTCCATTCATTGACAACCTGGCGTCGTGATTTACGTCTTGTAGAACATCATCAAATGCGATCGGAGCTCAAGACGTGAGTATGCAGACTACATGGACTGTTAGATTGTTAACAGTCCGTAGGAATTCCTCATTGGTCTCATTTTATACGACGACACCAAGGGTTGCAAAGCGATGCCGTTCATCCAATGAAACTTCGACGTCAAATAGAAAATTCTTGTATCTATCGCATAAGTGTATAACTAGTTACTCAGAGGGGGGGAACAGAAAGGGAGAAAGAAAGAAGAAGTGAAGAGAAGAAGCGTCATCAGATCGGCTGAAACACTCATCTATAGCTTTCAAAAAATGAACTGTAAACGAAGTGTCTGTACAGCTCGTGAAATAGTTCAGACTGTTTTATTCGTCACAGGTTGCAGTCTACCCTGCTTTTTCCAGAAATTTGATCTGTGGGTCGTCGCTGGTTTTAACTGGTTGAACATTGTCCGTGATACGAACTTTGTGTCACCTTCGATAAGGCTAAAAATTAAGCTTGAACGTAAGGATCTCGTTTAAAGCTGGGTAAAGGAAAAAAAATCACTGCGCTAATAATAAATAAACGTTCTTACGGATCCCATCAGTCATTGCTCCGGAACCAAATACTCTTCGGGAGCTTTTTCCGTGTGATTTAAAACCGCAAGATAAAAGTTTCCCCGGGGTTTTTAAAACCACTTTTTGAACTGTACGTTGGCCAGTAAAATACCAATAATAATTCACTGCACCACGGCTTGAAATAAAATATTCCGACATTTTTCTTAAACGTATGCTGTTTGCTACCATTCCAACAGTAGAATACAGATGTTACTGTTATCCCACATAGCAGGAATGGCGAAGAATTCATACTCAGGCTCCAAATGAATAAACACTAACAAACAAATTTGTTATTCAACTTTCACTGCGACCTAGGGTCCCTTTAGGCACTTTTCTCGTTCCAGTATAAAACATCTTTCGTAAAACTTATAAAATGTGAAGTTTCACAAATTTCTGACTATTTCCCTATATCTGTTAAAATCTATACGTTTTTTATGCACTCGCCTTGCAGATATACTACTATGACGGCTGGCGTGATTTCAACTTTCTGCCTGAGGTACTTTATCCCAGTTCAACGTAGTTCATATTTGTTGCATCAGTTACGTTTCGAGTTAACCTTTTCTATTACCAATTTACGTTCGTTTATCACTAATTCATTCCTTGCAACATTGTTCAGGGCAGTGATCCGTCGACCTATGAGATGATTTTAAAAATCCAAGTGCTCCAGAAGCGTTTGATCAGCAAGACAGAAGAAGTTGTGGAAAAGGAATTACTCATACAAGAAAAAGAGAAACTGTATGTGGAACTGAAACACATCTTAGCACGGCAACCGGGTCCCGAGGTGGCCGAGCAGCTGAACATCTACCAGAATATGATTCGTGACAAAACGAAACAGATGAAGGTCAGTTGAAAGTTGTACACACCTAGAAGTATGTTTCACTTTGGGGAAATCAAATGAATACCGTATTTGTTCGTCAGCTACAAGTATCAGTGGACTTTTTGAATAGACCGCGCAGTGTATTAGCACAGTAGAACAAAGACCAGTAAAAGCAAATTATTTTACTGGTGGTGAAACTGAACCGAATGGAAGACCAGGAAGCAAATGGAATTCGATGTTTTATGTTCGTAAGTAAACAGACACAAAAAAGACAAGAAGTACAGTCTATTCCATCACGTCGCAGTATTAAATAACGACTACTCACTGTTCCCACGTCTGTCCCGCAGTCGGTCTTTCCTCCCTTTAAATCGATATCGTGGGTCCCCACTAACCCAAACAAGAAAGCCCAAGCTGAACCGGCACAAAATCTCGTTTTGTTAGTTGAAAACATTGCATATTCACAGAATATACTCCATGCACATTCACGCCTACTCGCTGCCCTTATTTCATCGGTTGCCCGAGTCACACCTTAACTAATCTTATTTAATTGAATTCACCTGATTTAGTTCGTGTTTTTGCTGTCGAGTCCGGACTGCTGATCCTGAGTGGTTAAACGCAGTTCACGACACGACCTCCTCAGCTTCCATGTTTGCACTCGTGCCCTTCAGTCAGGCCAATGTGCTAGCTGGGAGCAGGGAACCAATGGGATAACGCATTCTCGGTCTAGGCTTGCCGATTTTATCTACGCCTGCACATCAACAGCTAATTGTCTAGCCCGATCCATCCTCTCTTTTTATCTTTTTACTTCTTTTATTAACGAAATAACAATGTACGTCATTCTTCAAGAAAGGGGCCATGGCCAACAGAGGGCTGTCGAGTGGGGAAGATGGGAGGATTCGAACCAGTTACCTTCACGTCCTAAAGCCACGACCTTATCCGCTTGGCCACCGTCTGGACTGACCACCGGTGACCAATAAGACTGCTGTATTAGACTCGATCAGATTTCAATCTCCCTACACGTAGCCTCTGGTTTTGGTTTACCAGTCCCGACATAGATTGGAATAAGCAAGGGTCTCCAGATGACCCAGACTTCAAAGTGGCACAAAACATAAACTACCGGAACCCAACCTTGCGGTTTTTCAGTTTCATGGGTGTTTCATCAATAGGTTTGTGTTCATCCAAGAATGATGTGTTGGTTTCAACTTAGGCCATGTTTGCTCTGTTTGAGAGTCACTGGTGAATTGTGATCCACAATATTTTACATTTACCTATCTCGTCATCCGAAAATTTTCTTTTCTAAAGATCTATTTTCAACTCTATTTTTCTGTCTCGCTCTATGATTCTGGTACATGTTTTAATATTTGTCCCTTGAACGAAGATGTCAGTTCCAAATCGCCATCATTCACGGTGCGGATTTTTTGTTCTCCATCAACAGCTATATCATGATTGAACGTCTTGCTTCTGTTTTATTTGTTGTATGAATGACACAACCATCCATTCTGACACGATTACCCCGTTTGTAAGCTAATAAAATAGCTGGTAATTTTTTCAAGCCAAAACTTTAGTTGCTCAAATCTGATTTGCTTTTAAGTGTGATCCCATCAAAACTTCATTCTAATCAATCCTTTCATGCCAGTTAAGCTCATGTGATCAGTTCGTAATTCCCGACAGGAAAATTTTATCAGCGGAACGCGACATCAAAAGTCGCCCTGTAGGAAGCAAGTTTTCGCACGCAAATATGAAGCTCTAGATTTACAGACTTGTCAAGTCCTAATTTTTTGTTTGTATTACTCATGAGTCTGAATTTGCGTTAAAAATTCAGGTAGGACGAAGTACCCAAAACTGCACGTAGTATAGTTAGCTCGGGGCGACTGGAATACCTGGCAGCATAGACTGGAATAATGATCACTAGCAACCACCAGTTTGCGGAATCTCCACTTCGCTCTGCTGCCTAAGACATCCTCTTGAATCCGTCTGACAGCTGGAGAGTGCGTGGCTCACAAATGAACCATGAGTTTGGGTGGACAGTCGATGCAGTGGGACAAAATACTGGAACAGCCTATGCGTGTGATGAACTCTACATATGGCATTTTTTTCTTTTTCCCCCGGGCTGTCCACTCCTCCTTCAAGATTCTAACGGAAAGCAGTCCAAACAAAGACTTGCGTTAAATAAGATGTATTTGAAGTAAGGAAGCGAGCGCACATTATGAGTAATTTGTACATTCAATTCTTGTCCATATAAACTGTAAAACCCGCATCATGAAAAGAAAAGCGATATCGGTAAGCAGACAAGAAACCCAACTACCAAGAGCGTAGGGTGTGGTCAAACCTCCGACAAAACTGTGAGAAAAAAATCAATCAAGAAAAAATTAATAACCGTCTCGAAGGGCCACAGAGCTCGGCTCCGCGGCATATATCCCAGTCATTATCAGTCGATCGTTCATGAGGTGGATAAACTGCACTCAATAGCTCGTCAGATTTTCAGATGCATCAATGCATAATTCAGTCAGTACTGTGAACTATGTCCAGCAGGTAAAGAGGTCCAGAGTCCTATGTATTCCAGACTCCAATAAACTGGTCAGAACTCGGCGCGGATGTAACGGTAATGCTTTTTAAACAACAAACATGAGGAAATACTGATTTTCTCAAATAACTTTTAGTTATCTTCGAAACTACGGGACTTTCTAACCAAGTATGACAAGATAGCATTGGGAATGTCCATCTGCATTCGCGTAGTTGCAACTCATTTTGTCTTTTTTTGTTTCCAGTCCATGGCAGCGGAGATGAATTTGTATGAAAATCAAATAGTTCAGTACAAAGGCGAACTGGACATCCTAAACAGAGAAATGCGGGATCTGAAAAAACGTTATTTTGCTCAAAAGAAACGGAAAATGGCGACCAGCGAATTTGATCCAGTGAACGTAAACACGGAGAATCAGAGCAATTCAATTAAGCCCCAGAATATCAAGGATGAACGGGGCAAATTTACAGGCGGTGGGTTTAGACTAACCCAACCTTTATCGTGAACTAATTACGAGAACTGTTATTTTTGTTCATTGATCAGCGTACAAAAAGTTGGACGTGTAAGTAAACCAGAACTCTTTGTTGTTCGTTACCAAACGAAACAGATCAGATTAGGGCATCCAGATTTTCCACGGTTGTTTTTTCTCATTGGAGGCGAAACCCAGTCGAATAAAAAATGAAGTCCGTTTCCTCGGGTTTTTTTTCTCCGTTTCGACCTGTGAACCGATTTGTACGCGTTGATGTCATCTGAATATGTAGATAAAATTCAAACAGAATATTTCGTTAGTTCATCCACAGTTTCCGGGACGAGCAAAACGGGAACGGTATTGTGCTGTCACGAAAAAATTTCGTTGAATTCATACGGGAAAGAGAGGTGAATCAATTTGTAGACTGGCTAGATATGAGTAGGGACACATAAACAAGAAAACAAATCAGTCAGTGCACGATTTCATCTGGAAGCTAAGGCAATCTAGTATTTCCACAAAAACTAGATTTTGTTGAGCTAATTGAAGTGCCACCTTTGAACACACTTTTTGATGTGATACAGTAGCGCATAAAAGGCAACACATTTTGTTTGCATTTACCAGTAACGAATACAACGCTGAACAGGAAAGAAATTAATCATTTTCCCTCTGTAATAACTAGAGACCATTTTTTCGTACAATCTAAGCGGAAACGTCATCCTTCAAGCCACATGTCTCCAAAAAACTTATCATCATTCCCATTCCCAATGAAGCCATTTTACTAGTGAAAGCGGTAACCAGAGCGTTTTATTTCCCATGAATCAGAATAATAGACTGACTACAACAAATATCAAGGTGGATGACGAACATCAAGTCACAGCTATTTCTGGTGCATTTGACAATTACATTTTCATCTCTTGTCTTTATTATTGAAATAGCAATGTAGATCATTTTTTCAAGAAAAACCAAAACAGCAGGAAAAGAATCACGACAGCAATCGCAATGCCATACATTAGAACAACTCTTCCTCACTCCCGCCAAGGTTCAACTGATCCGAACACCCTTTACACCTGACCGGAACAACTGAGAGGCCAGAAGTTGAAAGCCTCAAGACTGAAAATGGATGTTAAATCCCGTCTCTGCTTATGGGCGCACAGATACTTTTTTCACTCGGTCTGCTCGAAGCTGCAGAATTTACCTCCTCTATATGAGCCGATCGAAGCTATTCGCAGTTTTCTGAACACCAGTGCAAGTAGTATGGTATATGGATGAGAGAACAAAATTTTTTAGTAGTAGGAGATTGAATGTTTACATGAAATAATTCACCATGTGATATCATCACTCAACTCACCATAAAGAAACCATGGAAGCACTGTACAGCTGTTTCATCCTTGTTAGGAATCATCAGCTACTAAAATGTATCAAGTAATCAAGCTCTGTAGGTCATATCCAAAGCCTTCGTCGTACTTAGGCTACCTGCAGAGAAGTCATCTATCAGTAGGGGTCGATCGCTGTGAGGTAACGGACAGAGCCCGTGCAAACCAGTGACGGATAGGTGCAACATCATGTGGTGAAGTTCAACAAACCGTTCAGAGCCTGCCCGGTGGCGTAATGGCTAAGGCGTTCGACTCACAATCGTTCGTCCCGGGTTCGCGTCCCAGTTGGGGCGCGGTGGATATGCACTGCTGATGATTCCTAACAAGGATGAAACAGCTGTACAGTGCTTCCATGGTTTCTTTATGGTGAGTTGAGTGATGATATCACATGGTGAATTATTTCATGTAAACATTCAATCTCCTACTACTAAAATGTATCAAGTAATCAAGNTGAGTCGAACGCCTTAGCCATTACGCTACCGGGCAGGCTCTGAACGGTTTGTTGAACTTCACCACATGATGTTGCACCTATCCGTCACTGGTTTGCACGGGCTCTGTCCGTTACCTCACAGCGATCGACCCCTACTGATAGATGACTTCTCTGCAGGTAGCCTAAGTACGACGAAGGCTTTGGATATGACCTACAGAGCTTGATTACTTGATACATTTTAGTAGCTGATGATTCCTAACAAGGATGAAACAGCTGTACAGTGCTTCCATGGTTTCTTTATGGTGAGTTGAGTGATGATATCACATGGTGAATTTTTTCATGAGAGCAAAATTTCCTCAGAAGCACATGAACGTTTTTCGACCTCGAATAACAAACTTGTGTTCGAGATATAAACATCGATTAAGGGTTTGGTAAGCTGATTTTCTTCTCCTCGCCGGCACATCTGCAATCATTGGCCACAGAATGAATGATATTTGTTTTCGCTGAAATTGATTCCCCATTTTGTCATGATTACAATCGTAATAGATTTAGGATGTGAGATATCCCTCATCCAGCAGCCACGTTTGTGACGTACTTGACAGAGATGTAGAATTAATCATTATTCGATGCACACGGACCATCGACAACGGAATACACAAGTACGGCGATTCGCAAAAGAGCACTAAGCTGAAGAAAGAAGCCTGTTAAAAGAAGCGCACCAATTCGAATATCACCAATAAATGCACATCTGTAAGTAAAGCAGACCACAAGCTGCATGCCATATGTACTGTTGCAATAAACTTCAGTTCATCCGTACACTGCCCAACACCATCCCGCCCTTGTGACATTCCCAACTCTGAACCTGTCACTTGTTTCCAGACGAGCAGCTTGTCTACACAGTCATGGTTAAAGGTTTACTGACTGTCTTAACATTCAACAATCAACTCTTCTCACCCCACTCTTGATCGAGATTATCATACATAGACACAAGCGCACACACCTATTGGAACTAGTACTTTTGATCATTGTTCACCCCACAAACACTAAAACATACACGTGCACGCAAGTACACAAGTTTACTTACGCACAAGCACGTGTGTCGCAGGGGGGGAACACAAGCCAATCATCAATGAAAAATTCCCTAATCTATTTTACACAATCGGCATTCTTACACATTCTGTCGTACTGCTTTGACGGGATTAACACGAACTGCGGTCCCGTACGTTTGGAGAATTGCAGTCGTGCGTCCATTTGCCATTATTCGCTCTGTTCATAAACTAGAGAATCCTGTTCCTACAGTCAACTTCTATTGACTGTGAGGTTGGAATTCGAAGTTAAACTGACCGGAACGAACGGATCTGGTTGGGGGTTTAACGTGAATATAAAGATAGGAAAGAGCTGAAAAGAAGTAACTAAAAATGCAGCCAGAATAGTTCCTACTCGCGCCAACCAATTCGAGGATCATCAGTATATACAAATCGGTAGGACAAAAAAGAAAGAGAAAAGCGTTCACAAGGTGGTCAGCTTAAACAGCTTTAATGTGCTGCACTCGTGCGCAGGCACAGACGCCTACCTACACAAACACTCATTCAGCAGCTTCCGATCGATGTTTGTGTCAACCATCTAATATGCCTTATCAAGTGTAGAAGATAGATGACGGACAGCCTTTCCTTTAATCAACTACGTGTGACTTGCATCTAGCTGTTTCAGAACCCTTCTGAGTGATCTGAGCTTGGTGCGACTGACTGCATTTCCGGACCACTAGTAGACGCACTGTCTATTAACTTTGTTGATCGTACAATGGTGCTGTAACTAGTAGGAGTAAATAAAACGAAAAATAAAACCGAACAAACAAATGTCACAAGTCGCATCACAGATTTCGAGCTTCCAGGGGACAGACTCTCGCGCGTTTGTGTGACAGGCGAGCGGATTACCGCATACAGGGATGTAAGAAATCGGTTGGGATGGTCAGGATAATGTCTATGGGTCCGTGTGACTGCTCCTGTGCTCCTGTGTGCAGTTGACTGTGATCCGCCTTGTGTGTGATATGTCTATGAGGTATCCACTTCAGTGATGTGCGCGTGTCCACCAGTGACAATCAGGATCAATGTAGGACGAGGATAGCTGACTAAATCTTAAGCAATTCGTCAAACTGAAGTGCACCAACGAGACCTTGATTTAAAACGGTTTGGCGAACGTGTGTGTGTATGTGTGTGTGTGTGTGTGTGTGTGTGTAAACACATTGTGTTTCAGGGACTAGGTCAGACTAGCATCGACTGACGGTCGGACGAGTAGGCGTGTCTCACTGGCCTTAAGATCGAGTGTCAAAACGGACCGTCTACAAGGGATATTTACAATTAGCATACCGTTTCTTCTACCATGACCTTGTCTACTCTTTTCATTCCCCATTTGTGTCCCCTGATTTCCTACACTTTTATGGTAATTCTTGTTCATTTATTCTGCCCTCGCTTTCGTGTGTTTCATCATGGAAGTGAGTTGGGCTTAAAATTCGGTTAATTAAGGGCGCATTCAAGTGGCCGATCTGCTCATCAGGCTGTCTGAGGGCCGTTGTTTACCATTAGGCAACAGATTTTCTCATCGAAAAGCGACTATAGGCTGATTGCAATTCGTCATGATACTGTCATTTATATATATGTATATATACATCACTGTTCACAAATATTCCAAGCCCAGTGGCATTGAACAGCATCCGCCGCATTATGGAGGACTCCGACTTATCAGACAAAGCAGGGATGTCTACCGAATAATTATATGAAATTTGATTAGAAATGGGCAATGAAACACCTACAGTTCAATAATACGGCAAAATAAACAAAACAATAAGAGGATACACCACATGGGATCACC
>LUCM01004349.1:70311-99474 GCA_008360955.1 Fasciolopsis buskii | reverse complement strand
AAGGCTTTGGTGCCAGACCCTAATCGTTCTACTGCTTAGCGGCTGACTCTACCTTACTACCTAGTAACTTGTCATCGATCCCATGAGTTTCACGCCCACATTACAATTTCCATACTGCATCGGTCGTCGAGCAGCAGATAATGCCAGGATGCGCGCTGCCCCATTGCAAATCCGAGCATGGGGAGAAGGGGGGGGCTAGTGACATAATTGTATCGCAAGCTGCCAAATGTTCCCCTCTGTTTTGATTTCAACCTGCTCTTGTTTCATATAAGTAAACTTGGTCAGAACCCGCCTGATCGGGTCATGTTTGCGCATAAGCGAACACTCGTCTTACGATATCGTGCTCCTATTGGTGTTCCTTCCAAGGGGTGGGAGACAGCCATGGCGGAGGCCAACAGATGGACGTGCAACCGTGGGATGAAGAAAGTGGACAACAAACTTAGGTGAAGTGGGTGTCTCACGTTTTCGTGGGTTGGGTCCGAAAGGTTCGTCAAATAGTTAGCGGGAGATACTGAAGGATATGGCAGTGAATCGTGAACAGTGTGGCGTTCGTGTTGTCATTTTCTATCGAATCAGAATGATTGAAAGAGTGCGCTTTTACAGTTCGACTTTGTTCCGTATGCTGCCTTGCGCAACATTCTTGATTTTTCCCGTCTGTGTAGGTCCACTCTCTGTTTCCCATGGATATCCACTCTTTTATAAAAACGTGTAACTCTGGGGAAAAGGCAGCGGCCAGTCAGGCTTTCCTTGCTGTTTAACGCTGAACGATGATCATGATGATGCTAGATCTAGGACCACAGGCGAAATATGTTGCCAAATGCATAACCTGCTTAATTTGATCACACTGCTCGTCGGAGTTCTTACTTCCTCGGATAGCTTCTGCTCATAGCTGTTGCCAGCAGCCGGATCGCAATGATATTCGACGACCAATCAAGTTTGTGACCTGCGTCGATGGCCGTCGATGGCCGCATCAAAAGTTGCATTAAAACTAACGCATGGTCCGATTCGACGCACGTAGTCCAGTATGATCTACAGTTCTGGACAGAACCGCGCCAGCGGTAGCTTACTGCAATATGGTCGATCTGACTCAGACTAATTGTCTAGTTAGAGCATCATGTCGCCGTACGACGCGAACTGTGTCGGAAATCCGTACTAGATAGGAATAAACGATTGTCTGCACAAAACTGGAGAACTCTTTCCCCCGTTATCTGTTCGCTGAGCAGACTAGGCACAACGCCCACCTAAACAGGCTTCCCATGCACTCAGTTTTACAACTTGTGCATTCAAATCACCTGCCACCATTACAATGCCAAAGCTTTTGCTCTTCCGAACAAGTAACGAGTTCGTCATAAAACTCGTCTTTCTCCATTTCAGTGGTGCAGTCTGTTGAAGCGTATGCCGAGATGATGAATAAACTGCGCTTAACACAGCTATCCTTCCGGACGCCCACTGATCCCCGCAGTCTCACGGCGCACAAACGACTGTTAACCGGGATCTAGTCTAAAAGGGCTGCTTCAACCTTATCATTTAAGACTATTCCCACCCCGCGTTGACTCAGCTTGAGCTGCTTCGTCTTCCGAAGTGTGCAGGAAATATCTTGGGAAGACATTTGACGCACTCAGTTGAATTACTCTACTCGAATCCTGAATTCGTGTTTCACTCATGCAGCAGACCAATAAAAAGTGTCCATCTTCAGAGCTACACACGCTTGTTGGCCAGCCCGCATGAGAGTGCGCACACTGAGGGAACGGGGATTCATAGGCTGACTTATTTTGAGAAAATATGTGCTAACGGTTAAAAGGCAATTTCGAGAGCAATTAACAATGAACCGTTGCCAGTATCGGGCGTGCTATCAGTGATGACCTCATGAGTAGGCAAAGCAAAAATATATGACTATAATCTGTGCTCCATTCATTGTACACTTGCATATGCCTAAGGATGAACGGACGTTCGCGAGACGGTACATCAGAGCTACTCTCAAGTTGCCTTCTGTCGTTGCGACTCAAAGATGTTTAGTCAGAATGTAACTACTGATAAGAAGTGCAGTAGGGTAAAT
This sequence comes from Fasciolopsis buskii, assembly GCA_008360955.1. Classification (NCBI taxonomy): domain Eukaryota; kingdom Metazoa; phylum Platyhelminthes; class Trematoda; order Plagiorchiida; family Fasciolidae; genus Fasciolopsis; species Fasciolopsis buskii. The sequence continues at coordinate 97,418 of LUCM01004349.1, read as the reverse complement.
AAAGTTTTGATATCTTCATGACCTGGCTTGCTAATGATCCACCTTTATGGCAACAGACGCGAAGGTGGTTAACACGTTTATTGTGCAAGAAAACAGGTTGTCTTCTTCCGTTCTTGATCCCTCATATATGTTGTTCCTTTCCAAAATGAACTCTTGCAAAATCCATGTTTTGAGCATTCCGTGCCCGATTTGGCAAGGTGCTGGATATTTGCCTTCTTTCTTTTGGGCCTCGATCTGGCTGTGTTGATCCTACTGCCCTGAGTGATTTTGATTATATTATGTTGTCTTGTACCGTATTATATTGTATTACTTGGATGTTTGTTCAGGTTGGTGCCGCATTTCAGCTATAAAAAGCGGCGGAAAATAAGCAAACGAATACACTGTTCATTCTGCACAAACAAAGAAAATCTTCGAATGAATGATATGAAGATTTAAGGTAGGTTCCACAGGAAGTCAGCTGAAACGAGATCCCGGTTTGTCAAAATGCTTGCTAGATATGGACAGTGGAGATCATGCCGAGAGCATGAAGCGAAAGGCGGACCGTATTGAAATATGAGAACCACATGAGATCACTGTGGAGTGTGAAAGCATTTTGTGAGCAAAATGGTCACTTGCGAAGTGGCATTGATCACAGCTTAAAAGGCATTTCGCTTAGTGGTATGAAAGACACACTGCTAATAATTCACAATCTCCAACGGAGAATTTTAAAGAATTTCTAAACTTGCTAAAACAACATGGGAACAGTAGAAAAGCATTGGGAAATACATCTGATTTCATATGAAAATCTTTGAAAAATCTTTACAGAGATAGAAATACAAGAAGTTTCAGATTTTTATCAATGATAACCCTGATTATTTCACATAATCAACCCTGTTAAGTGATTCTGAGTCGACGAGCAGGTAGGCTGACCGAGAAAGAGAAATGAAATTCGAAATATTTAGATTTAAATCGAATAATACAGATAAATTCCAGATAGAAGATAAGTTGTTTGGAAAAATAGTTGAAAGTCCTTGTTGTTGGTAACTTTTCGAGAGAGGGCAACATCATCAGGATACTTAAACAAGTGACAACGGGAACTTGTTGATAAATCACTGACGTAAACAGAGACGGGATACAGCGAAAGAGCAGCACCCCGAAACACGCCTAATTCGTTGTCCAAAGTTTTACCGCCCAGTCGTGCGCATTGAGTTCATTCGGTAGAGTAATTAGACAGATATGCTAATAGAGGCTTGAGATCACTAAATGTTTCCAGTTCGTGGAGTAGAAGAGACTGAGTCGAACGAAGACTAGTAGTCTAGGAAGGCCCAACCAACATATTTCGCCGATGCCTCTAAGTACTTACAAACCTGATGAATATGGGAGGCGACAGCATCCAAGGTGGAGCTGCTAGGTCTATAAGCTAACCCAAAGGGAAATCGTCTGGCGGATTCATAGAAGAATGCAAGCATTTAAGCATAGCAACTTCTGTCACTTTAAGACCGAAAAATGTTAGGGCAATGGGGCGAAAGATTTTAGCCGGAGCAGTTGAACTGCTAGATTTTGGGATGGGAACAATGGGGATTCGTCTCCGTCAGTCAGGGATAGAACATGTACTTAATGATGTGTTAATCAGACAAGTGAACGCGTCAGTCAGAGAAACACCACCAAGCCCTAGAAGGAGTTAAGATAGACTGCCAAGATCAACCCCTGCTGTAATTTTTGTGGTATGGAGAAGCTTAAACACCTTCCTCCCAGAAAAAAGCGTAGGTGGTTTGTCATTGCCCTGTGCAAATGTGACTGGTATAGAGTTGGAAGGATGGATGAAAGTTTGGTTAATGCTGTGGGCATTCCACAGAACACTTCATATGTCTCTTTTCTTCCCGCGCAACGGCCGAATGCCTTGCCATAAGGCTTTGCTGTTGTTACCACTCAAGAGTCAACTTGTGAATGCCCTGTCGATGCGTTTAATTTCAGCCTTCATTAAGGTAGCAATCCATGGTACACGTGAATTGTCACAGGGTTTGCAAAAATATCCCCATCATCCCCTTGTGGACTTTAGTAGTTGGGAGGGGCTGTGGAGAGTTGAGAAGAAAAAATCGCACTAGTCCTTTCTGTAAGAAGTGTAATATTTTCATTTAGCAAGGATTCAAAAGAGAAACCAATGTATTTGTCTGAAGGAGACTTTTGAAGCGGACCAAGGTTGACCGTGAAAAATTACGAAGATGAAGGTGAATTAGATTTGTTTGCTTGAAGGAATGGAAAGCAGACACGGAGTATAGCTTGGGTCTTAATAGATGCAAACAGTCGCCGTCAGCTGAAATAGGCTCTCCAGGTTTTGGGAAAAATTCAGGGTGGTTGATAACAACTCGATCGAAGACGGAGGAAAACACGGAAGTCCGTCAGATCAAACACAGTCAGTGGTAAGGTCGGTGCATGATCGAAGTTACATACAATAATATGCAAACAATAAAAGGGGGAACAATAAATCTTAAAAAAGGATCAATATAAGTTAAGGTACTCTTTTTGAACCCTAAGAAACTACGTATAAATTCGTGATGATTGTACCGCTGCGGCGGGGAAATTTGGCGCGACGCTAAGGTGCTGAGCAGCAATTCCATCTGGGGAATATACATATATACATATGACACAAGTGTGAACATAAATCAGCGATTGGAGGACGAAGGAAAGGTTCGACTTGTTCATGATTAAAGAGTGTTGGTGTTCAACAGTGCCAGAATGGATATCCTGGCCAGAGGCGTACATTTAAGAGCTACCAACCAGCCAACATGAGTGTTTCTTCTGGATGGATTAGAAGATCTTTGAGGTTTAGCAATGTCTGCTCCTAATCCAGCATGACGATCAACTCGATATTTAAGCAGCAATGATTCCGAACAATTGTAACGGCGAAAGCACACCATACTGGGGCAAAGCATATTAGAAGCATTTTGTCTAAAAAAAATAGGTGAGTCTCAAAGCCCGTCAGATTGACACTTTTGAGCGATTCCTCAAACCATCCCTTGGTTATCCAGCTTTATTTTCTATTTCATTTCATTCTTAACGCTTTGTAATGTTCCCTTCTCAACTTCTCTAGTCCACCAAGAGTCAATCACAATGCCCATTTGTTATTGGGCCGTGATTGTCCAGTTGCTGAGTGGTCTCATAAAGAATTTTAGCTAATTAATAAGTATGGCCCGCTCACGATAAACGAGGACACGGATGCATCATTTCGCAGTCCTCGGTCAATCTAGTACCAGTCTTTCAATCAAACTACTGGACAACGGTGGTCAAGTGGATTAGGTCGTGAAGTTCCCCGGGTTCGGATCCTCCCACCACCGGTCAACTTCCCCACATGACGGACCCTTTGTTGGCCGTAGTCCTGCGTCCAAAAAATGATGCTCGCCGCTGGTTTCCGTAATAAAGGAAAGTAAAATAGATAAAAGGTAGAAAAACTAGAAAAAATAACAAAAGACCGTTTCACCTAGGGTGCAGAAACATTGCTGTAATTCTGAATGATCCAGGTAAGTTTCAAGTATTTGTTGACAATCCTCATCTCATTGCGGCTATACTTGTAGTATACTTGACATAATCAAAGTGTAAAATACCATTGGATTCATCGCTGAGAGTTTTTCTTATGGAGGAACATTCAGATGCAGGGAATAACTGCTTTCCTTGTATACGGACACCTTATCAGATGGTCATACACTATCTGAGTGAATTCCACGTCTGCCCAAGGCTCGAGTGAGATTTATCAAACTGAGGTATCGCTAGCGTCGGTGCGCTTTCCGGCTATTCATCATCCGTTAGATGTAGACCCCAACAGTTGCGTCGGTTTTCGTGCACTACTCGGGAACGTGTTTCGTGCGGACGAAAAACACTTGAAGATTGTAGGTGTTTGCGAAAGGTGTTACGCATGTTCACGAGTAAATTTCTTTGGTGTAAACTTGTTTTTATCTGAGAAAGTTAGTAACTGAAACTAGGTTTGTGTTGGCCAGTCCGTGACTTTCGAGGCTTGGCGACGGAACAAATGAATAATGTGAGGGCGAAGTGACAGTCTGTTCGGCGTTAAACATTAAAAACAAATAAGTATGGATCTATCTAAAAAGGATCGCTGAGGTATTCGCGGTGGAACCGTAAATGAAAGGACAGCTGCTTAGTGGCAGAGCATAAAATGAAATATACTAGCTGAGATAATAAGGGGCACAATGAACGGGGCGCTGTTGTGCACCAGACGAGTTGGACCCAAAGTTACAAACTTTAAAAACGACCAATCCCATACAACGTTTTCTCCACCGAAGTCAACTGAACAGGCACAGTTGTTCTAACTTTCGTCTAGGATCATGGAAGGCAGTTCCGCAAAATATCCACCAGCATCGATAATAGTTTACGCCAATGCTGTAGACAGAACAGTGCACTTTTGCCCTATGCATTTCCGGGAATCTGAGGAGTACAAAGTGTCACATTCTCCAAAAACCGATCAAAATTCTAAAGAGTGACTTGTAGGAAAAATCACAACATTTTATACGTGGATTCATAAATGATTCGTATTAGCAAAAGTCATATTTAAGAGGGCATTGGAAGATGTTTGTCATTTGACTGAAGTCGCGAAAGTCTGAGGCCATGCTGATCTGGGTAAAGAGAAGTCGTATCGATGCATTGCGTCACCGCGGGACTCGTCCAGTTGCCTACCTCGTGACTGGGTAGACGGTAGGTTAATATCGCTATTGAAAAGCCAATTTCCCATCTGATCTGATCTGATCTGATCTGATCTGATTTGATCTGAACCACAGTGACTTTAATTAAATTTTTCTCATGATCGAATGACCGTCCAGAGGATTAAGCCAAAACTACTAAGTCATCATATTGGAACTGTTCTGCGATATTATCAACTAGGAAATAGTTATGCGGTCATCAGTAAAATAAATCAGTAGATAACAAGAAAATTGCAAAATCATGTTAAACCCAAGCCTAGCAGTAGTGTGGCCATGGCTGGAAAATTCGTCAGATAAACGCTGGGCAAATTTGATGGCTTTGGAATCCGATAAATATCACTCAGCACTTAATTGTCTCTAATCTCAGCAAGTGTAATATAGTCACTCTGTCACACCGCACGTTGGTAGTAGACGAGTCTTAAAAAATGCACGGCTTTTTGGGTTAAACATGCCCAAGATGTTCGAACCACACGCATAAAGGACCACTTAGTGACATGCTTCACTTTGCTTTCGACTGGTTAATTCCAAATTGTCGGAATTTCTGCTTCATGACTTCTGTGTCCCTTCGCCACAACAATAGGCCATTGTCACCAAGTCGTCGTTGCACACAATCACAAGCTCACGCACTTGTAAACCTAGAATAGTGTGATCCAATTTTTTGATCAAAATTTTGTATTTTGAGAGAGCGATATTGACGAATAAAATTGTTTTCCACATGTTAAAGTTCGAGTCTAGAATATTCCGGGCACTTGTGTAAACCTGTGAATAACGCTATCGACTAAGCACACTCCACGAAAATTTCTTTTCGGTATCAACTAATTTCTGCGTCGGATTTTGAAAGTTGTCTAGCTGAAGCAGTTCACGTGAGCATGTGTCACAGGCTAGGTAAGATATTTTTGGATGATAAGCAGTACAGGATGAAATTTCAGTTTAATCATGAAAACACGAGTGAATGTTTCGCAATACGGTGATCGCACGGTGGGTCCACCTTTTTGAATGTCGTTTTCTCAAAGAAACATTTTACCAAGGCGATTTCGTCCCATCATCATTACCTCTTTTTCTCTTAGGTCAACCGGACGTGCTGTTCTTTATCGGTTGTTCCTCACCTGTTATCCCTAACAACTCATTTCAGTTTGCCCATAAGCTAAACAGATGTACTCTGACTGCAGTTGCCTCAATCTGGCATTTTGTCCCTAAGATCTTAGGCAGATCCGTGAAATCACCCCTGTTGTATCATCTCAGGTTTACCCTACCTTCTACTCGGTTCCCCTTTCCCTACTTCTCCATAAGCATGGGCCTTTTCGAAGTCCAGTTTTTACACTGTTGTGGTTGATAGACCATTTTACCAATCCAACTCAACGAACTAAACTTGGTTGTTGCTAATTCAACATCTTATCTAACAGTTCCGGTGTTCTTCAGGGAGCTATTCTTTCACCTTGTCCGGTTACTACTTGCCTCAGTGATTTATTCACTGATCCAACTGTCCAGTGTCTAAGTTTGTGGATAACGCGGTACTCTCCCAGTCGGATTCAAATCATTCGGACATTGAACCTGTCTCTGGAAGCGTGCACTATATTTAGACTTGTCTTTTTCAGTTTTATCTTCATCTTAATGCATCCAGATATACTGAGTGCATGCTTACCTACCCGTTCTCACCTTTCCTCTTTGAACATTCGGTAACTGACGCCGTCCCCTTTTCCAGAACCCAGTCTCTAAAATACTTAGGCGTTGCAATTTGTAATAATTTATCGTGGTCGTCTTACGTCTCCACCTGTGTCAAACGAATATGTTCAATGTCTTTTCATATCTGTAGACTGAAACAGTGTGGCCCAAACTAAAATGTCATTGCTTCCTTTTTCCATTAGTGGGTTCACCGGGCCTACTCCGAAAAAACTTTCGCTGACTTCACCGAGTTCCATTTGTCACTGGCTGTCTTCTTCTGTTCCTGTCGCGTCCTTTATTGATAGAATATGATCTACACGTTCAGACCAGCAAAAGAGAATTCTTCTCGATCTTGCTCGTCCATTACACAATGACGTCCATTTGCCATTCAAATGTACTCACTCGTTCGAATTAAACGATGATTTTTTCTCGTTTACGATCCCACTGTTCTGTATGTATACCACGAATTCCGATTAATACCATTTGAGAGACCTGGTTCAGACTATCATAAGGGGCGATATTTCGCGTAATTTCCACCTTTGACCTCTTGCGCATCGACAATGTTAATTATTTATCATGTGTATTAATCTCTTCTACTATTTTGTTGTTCACTGAAACGCAACCTTTTTAACTTAATGAAGTCCATCATACAATGTAATACCGAATATTATACAGAAGCGCTTAAAATACTTTGATACTGAGTCCCAAAAGTTAGTAATAGCTAAAAGTTTATCACTATTATAATACCTAGTTTTGGCATGGTAAGTTTTGGCACCTCTCTCTCCCACATTTCGTCCAATCTGCACTTGCTGTGACCTGGGTCAATGTGCCAACACCTTTGCTGATAAAATAAGATGCATTTAGTGACAAGGGCTTGAAGCACACAAATCCACTTGTGAACCGACATCGAGAAAGGTTGACCGCGCCCATCAAAACGTCGACTAAGTGTCCACTTCTATGGTCATATGGAATTAGGAAATGATACGAAAATGACAATGAACACAGGCCGGTGATTTCATTCCTCGGAATTGGGTGTGATCGATTGCAAGGTGAAGGTGCCGTCACGTGCCAAAAGCGCTAGGCCGCTTTGTTTCGGCACGATGAGTCATGCGTCAGTAAGGCCGGATCATTTGCGGGTTGGCCGCCAAACCTAGATGAGTGATGCACCGGTTATGGATATGAGAAACGTCAAACCGGAGGACAGATAAGGGATCACCCAGGCGTCTTAATTCTCAGACTGATGGTTAGTGGTTTGGGTTTCCCTACATGGTGAAAGGCCAGAGAGACCGAAGTTCGAAACGAAGACTATAGAGAAGATGAGCCCGGGTGGCAGGACGGGCAGTAAGCCTTAACTTGAACAGACCTACCTAAATCGTGTGATCATGAAAACTGAACGACATTTGCTTGAGTGAGATTGAAGTTGAATCATGATGACCGACTGAAGCCGTTGCAGCTGGCGACTTTGATAACCAGATTTTAAACCATTGACTAGTTCTGTTTTTCGTTAATATATTATTTTCCGTGATAACAAACAAGCGCATCAAACGGAGCACAAAAGGCAGTGCTTTGAAGTAAAATAAGTAAACCGGATGCATACCATAGACTGCAGTATATCAGTTTTCAGTTCCGGAAAACTGGGGCACATTTCCATTCTGAGAGTTATTCGTAAATGACAGTCGCTCTGGAATTTATTTAGCTCATTAGTCATCTGAATCACGAACACCTCTGGTCTGCGTTGTGTGGCAGTGGTAATGTGAGAGGAGTACCTTATTGTGCGTGTGTGTGCGTGTGTGTGCGTGTGTGCGCGTGTGTGTGCGCGTGTGTGTGTGCGCGCGTGTTTGTGCCTTTATGCGCGACAGCGAGTGTTTGTGCGTGTCATGATTACCTGAATTTCATTCTTTTTCCAATGATAATGCTGAGTAAAGTGGAGACAAATTGGGCACACTTATGTAAAATCAGCACGTGTGTGTGTGTGTGTGTGTGTGTGTGTGTGCGTGAACGCGTTTTTCAACCTACAAGGTTCGTAAATGGACGACGAACTATGATCCAGTTACTCGTGCAGATCGAACCGATGCGATAGCGAACATTCACACACACTGAACATAAAAGCGCATAAATATGAACCGAATTTTCCACGTTACCGTTTACCTTGCTGTTAAATTTGGTAAGTGAATTTAATTATTTGTATACCGTTTCCCATCAGAAATGTTATCATGACTGTCGTGAAATAAGTCCCTCAGGTTCATTCCGTGCACCATTCACGGGTTAGAACATTAGGTGCAACATCTGTGCTATGTTGCATGCCCATCGATTTTAAATCTGAAACGGAATCGCACAGTATCGACTGACTGCTTGGCTGATTAGCTGACATTGTCAAGACGGATGAACGGATTCGGCATCGGATAAGATGCTTATCTGAAGCAAAGAATGGGTAAGATAGATTCTGTAGTAGTGTGATTCACTAAGCAAACAATAGTTTAGTTAATTTTGACACTGGAAAGTGGCCCGCACATTGCAAACAGGCGGGTCACACAAAATAACTCAAAAATGATATTGAATGCGATCTCTCTGAAAGCAAACTGCTTTAGTTTATTACCAATTAAACAATTTTCAAACAGTTTTGATTTTCCCAACTCACAAGAATGTTCTGATCAAATATCTGTGGGTTATAAGTAGACAAGCAGCTGATCAGATGGATGACTTCGTATGGAGACTGGAAAACTATTTCTAAAAGTCGAATATGACAATTATTGGGTTTGGGAGGAATACAGGTATTAGGATTAATCACATCGAGGTGTGAAATCGTACAAAGAATACAGAAGACTTGACTGGCGAAAATTTAAATCCCCATTTGATTGCACTGCATCAGGTCCGATGGTAACTACACATTGTACATCAACTGACTTTACCGTAATCGGGGAACAAATACAGTCGAAAAATTTCCATTGTATCCATTGTCCGACCAGGAAAAACATCGGGGACGTCAAATCGCAGGTGGCGTTTGCGCGTAGTTTCGTCGTCGAGACGCTACAAATTCAACAACATGCAGTGTACGTGAATTCGTTATGAATCGGATCAGAGATATCACAGTCGGCGGATAGGAACGAGGCGATTCGCAAGCCAAGGGACTGGAGTTATTTTCACCTAACAAATACACAAACTTTCAACATAAGAATTGCACTGTGTACCCGAAAAGACGGAAATCGTTGTTCTGGGCACAAATTATGCCATGTAATTTTTCCAGATTCTCAATTTCGACGTGTTTACAATCAGGCGAAGAGGATATGCTATTTGAGATTTGCGGAATTAAATAATAAGTTGTCAAATCCTAACGGTGTACAGAGTAAGTGGGAGGATGTGCCGTTTGATTTGGTGAGTGAAAGTATGTAGTTATCAAAAGCACAGTGTTGTCCGTTGGATTCGACTGAAATTGTTTTGTGATCGGAGAAGTCGGCTCGGCATAACTTCCACTGATGATGCTGAATTCCTCCTTTAATGACCCCGCAGGTCGATCTATTTGCCTGTCAGACGTCAACATAATTTGTGACTTGGCTGATCTGGCTACTGTTGAATTAGATTCACATGTGACAAGTCATTTATCCAATCGGGATAGCAACCTATTACTTGGAATGAGCTACTGCCATTTGCAATTATCAGTATTATTAATATGCATACCATCACCAATGGAAGAATAAGAGTTGAACTCGTAGACAAAAGTTAATGGGGCAGGCTCATCCCTGATAAAATTAGATCAACTACGTGACAGATAACACGTGTGCACAAATAGTTTATTCCACTCTATCTGAGCGGAGAGTGAGTTTAATCACCAGCGTTCCGCTAACGGATTGCATAAGACGCTTTTGGTGCACTCCTAACTTGGCTTACTATTTTTCGTGAACCACGATGCCCAGGTTAGTGAAAGTTGACGTCATGACCGAAAAGATTGTTTACAAGCCAATACAAATGGAAATCAACCAGAATGGAAGCAAAATTGCAGATTTTTCGTGCTCATTCCGTGTGTCTGTTGGATGTTAGTGCAAAATACTTTTGACCAACTCTTTCGGTTCATAAACTTCGCACCCGTACACTAATCTTGGTCACTTTTGTTATTTATTGCATCTACTCAGTGGTAGTGTGTGTATCCGTGACGCGAATAGGCTTTACATTATTCATCTCCATTAAAGATGATGGTTATTGATTCGTCCGTCATGCCGAGGATTTTCAAAGTCCACATGTAATTACGCAGTCAAAATCGGCGTCCTGAATTCAGTTCTTTCTCATATCAGTCATTTCGCGATTTGGTATCTTGCAATTGACCGCGGGTCTTTTGCTATACAAATGACAATTATATGATTGCTGAAAATTAAATAAAAATATGCTGAAACCGAAGCAGTTGCTGCACGACACGTTCCACCTAGTTTAAGTTGGGTACAAAAATGGCCATTTTGCAATTTCCTCAATACTACTACAAAGTAACGACATTTCACTAGGATGAATCTTATTCATCTAAGTGTTTTCATGGTGTCTCGGTTCGGAGACAAGTTTCTGCAGACCTGGGGTATTCCAGTAGACCTACTTGAAGAGTATACGTAAGAAATGACGTCGAGTTTCAAAGTGTTCTGCGGCCGGATTAAGCAATGCAAAGGATATGAAAAAAGGTCGGTAACATCTTAGGTGCAGAACTTAGTGTCTCAGATCTTTGCAAACATCTAACCTTTCACAGGAACTAGCCACCACTCCTCTATGTCCGTGCCCGATGGGAACGAGGATGTTTCAGGCCAGGCACTCTCGCGTCTACCGCCTTGAATGTGATGGAACGATCAGTTTTACGATGCCATCAAATATTCCCTATCATTCCCCATGAAGTGTTTCAGTTTGCCTAAAGAAATAAAATTACAGTACCATAGATGCAGTTCCCACCCTGGCTCATTTTGTTCCTAAGTCTTCCAAGGACAGAGCGAACTACATGCACTGTTTTTCTAAGATATACAACAAAATTTGACTTCCTACGCCGATCTATTTTACTCGGCAAACTGTAATCATTTGGCTCCATTTCTTATCGCATTGAATGGTTCAGTGAACATACCTCTCAACCGAATCAAAAAACAGAATTGACAATAAGACAGTAAATAGCGCCCAACTAGTAGCCAAGCCACTCTACAAGATGAGAATATATGATATTTAGTAATAAAAAGCAAAATACTGAAAAGGGCCGAGGTTACATAGCAGATGTGGGGATGAATGTGCATCAGCGATAGACAGTTACAGAGAAAAAAGAATGCGTGGATAGATGGTTAATGATGGCTAATTTTGAGATAAATGAAATTTCGTCTGCATTAAGAAAACAGCGGTGTTAGTAGATGTATATCGTGATTTTGACGGGGTACATGATTACTAAAACAGGTCGGCTATCCTCGAATGAGTTGCATCTAGGAGGCCCTTTTGGTCTCGATTCCTGTAGTTTGGAAAATGAGGCTCTGTGTTCAGACCACCGGCCGAGTTTGGCAAGCACTAACGTTAAAGGACCCAATCACCAGTACGCCACCTGGCTTCCACCCTCTTCAACTCAGAGGTGGCTCCAAATAGTCCACGTCGGCATAACTGGTGGGGCTGTCCACAAGACTGCCCCCCTCAATTCCAACTACACGTTAGTCTGCACTAATCTGTTCATATGCTTTGGTAGCACTCAAAAGTACGCTGTAGCGTCGGTTATATTATGGCAAGCTCTCTAATTCGACTTGCTTATAAACCTTTGGAAGCTAGGACTGCCTCCACCCCAAAACATCAACGACCACTGGTCGATTACGAAGAATGCCTTGGATTCTGTTGGCATGGTGAGTTTTGGCCCGACCTGTCACGCTGTGACACCCTGGATTTCTGCTGAGTATCTGCGCCTCATTGACGCATACCAGCTTGTCCGTGCTAGTAGCGAGTATAATGAAGTGAGCTCGTAACGAGAAGGGAACTCAGTGCAAGGCTGCATATGGATCACCAGATCTGGTGGTCTCAATGTGCTGCGGAAACGAACCATGCTGCCGCCATGGGAATTCCTCGTACACTGTTTCATCTCATGCGAGCCACCAGTAGGGAAGCATTGGGTGTGTACAAAAAGATCTGTGGATCTAATGATTCGCCCATTCACAATTGGCGACTAGTTCTTGAACGCTCGGCGAAGTACTTCCAGGCATAGTTTGGTTGGCTTTCTGGGTCACCTGTTCCCAAAGTTCTTCCGGAACTCGTCTTCTGTACCGTTAAAATAGATCCATCAAATAGGACGGAGATCCGCAAGAAAATCCGAAAATTAGGAGGCCATAAATCACCGAAACTTCAATGGGCTTTCTCAGGTCTATTTAAAGGTGGATGATTGGAAACAAACAGAAAACTCTAAGTTTTGTTCCCGAAGAGAAACTCCACTCTGCATTGGGGAATCACTTGCTGTCCCTGGCTTTAGGAAGGGCTTGCTTGGTGACTGCGCTGACCACAGGAGTACAGCCTATTCCCAGTAGAGTCAAAGCTGCTCTCATTCATTAATATTCTCAAGGAACAGACTGCATTTAGAGCTGGCCGGGTGGCCTCCGATTCCGCTGATAGATCTGCACTATGGCACTATGTGATGAGAGATGGAGTACCTGAGAAGTATGTATCGGTTCTGAAACAGTTAGGCTGCCAGGCCTCAGGTAGAGTTAGGTTTTGCGGCTGGCTTTCGCCAGTCTTTGCTGTCTCCAATGGAGTACGGCATGACTACCCTATATCCACATTTTTTTCAATTTGGTCATAGGGGCCGTTCTACAGAACGCTTTACCTGGTCTTTTAGACGGTGGAGTTGAAGAACCCCCAGGCAACAGAGTATGTCGGCGATATTGCCTTACTGAGTGACAACGCACAGACAATTCAGCGCGCGTTGGATCGCTTGGTTATCGAGGCCTATAGGTACGGCATGCGGTTCGTACCTTCAAAGTACTTCAAGACTGGTAGGTGTCTGTACCTACACTCACCATTTCTGGTGATCGGGTAGAGGTAGTCAGTAGATTCAAGTACCTCGGGAGCCCAATCGCACCTGGCGGAGGTGTTGGGTAGGAGGTCACATCACGAATTGCGAAAGCCAGAACAGCTTTTGCGAACCTGCGACAGCTGGCTCTCCCTCAAGGGAAGGGTGTAAAATAATAGTTTGTAGTGTTCTCCACCACGGTTGCGAGACTTGGCCTATCTGCGTTGAGGATGCCCAGGGACTTTCTGCGTTCGATTGCCGATGTTTCCGAAGCATTGTGCGTGTCCGGTGGTAACATTGGGTGAGCAATGACGAAGTGCCTCGTTGTGTGTTGGGTGCATACTGTCATCTTTTGACTGAGATAATTGCTCTGCATCGCCTTTGGCGGCTTGGTCACGTATTGCGTCTTCCCATCGTCTAGCTTTACGCGTTCCTTTTGTATGTGCTAGACAAGGTTAGAGGAAGCCAAGCGGAGGTCGTGACATGACTTGAACCAGAGGTATGACGAAGTTAGTTTCGGTTTTGGTCTCAGTTGGTGCTTCGCACCTTCCTGGATTGCCACTAAGAGACATGGCTCTGAACCGAAGCCAGTGGCGTGTATGCTGTATGGCCTATTTTTGGATCTCTTGCCCTGTAGTAAAACAAAGAAACCAACAAAAAATCACAAAATGTACAAGGTCGGAATGCAAAAAGCACTGTTTGCTATCTCAATTTTTATTATTTTCCCCTCTTTTATCAATTTTTTACATAATTCTGTTTACATGTTGTTTCGTTAGCAGCATGGCTGGTTGCAACTTATTGTGGAGTATACTTACGGACATGGTGAACAGTCAGAAGCATTTAGTACGCAGCAAATGTGGCTTTCTAATTTAACTAAAGCCTGACGTACTGCTTAGTAAAGTTCAAATACACGTAAGAATACAAATGTAGTCAACTCCTCTGGTGCCAACAATGCCATTCGTTACCAGGTTTTATTATCAATTAATGGAACTGATCGAATGACGACCAGGTGCTAACGAGCCTCGTGATAACTATAATCGAAGGGGATGACAATCAAACTCTGGTTGTCTCTTGCTGATAAAATCAGCTTTAATACCAGGTTTGATGAGTTTAGATACTGCCGTTGTGCGCTGGTCCGTGCGGTACTTAGCTTCCTCCTTGGAGCGTACTTTTGGAGATCTGTCGTCCCACTTGAACAATTGCACTGCTCCAGTTCCGATTGTGATTCCATCAATGAAACTCTTTCCCAAGGGACAAATTTTTAGTCGATCGTGACGGTGCTCACTCTGTGACTGAGACCTAACTGCATTTTCAATAACAATTGTTGTTTAGAAATGAAAGAAATCACCGACGGTCGTTGACTGACTCATTTCGTGTTCAGTCCTTACACTGTTTCTATAATGACGATTTCTCTAGTTCCAGTTGCCACAAGCGACGTAGGCAAGATATTCCAGTCGGAAGTTACTTCATAAACTAACATAAATATCTAAAGAATTTTTTCATTTCAGATTAACATCGTGAAACGAATGGCAATGAGCACAAGATCATCCAGAATTAGTGCACAGAAAATATTCTACAAAGAAATAAGTCAGGACCATCGGCAGATATTTGAAGGCAATATTACGGACAGTTCGACATTTTGTAAGTGCATTAATCATGAACAGTCATGCAGCGAAATTCTGTGCTTAGTTATGATGCTAATGTTGCAGACCACCGGAAGACAGAACAAAAATCTGACGTACAACACCTCTGTGTTAGGAAAGTTTATGGACCAAAGTGTCAGTCACCATTCTGCCTGCTCAGTTCATTTTGAAACTATGAAAAATTGGAGCCATAAGATTTTCTACTTACAAGCCCGAATTAATGATCATTGTGAGAAAACGATTTCTGGATGGAATACTCCATAATCAGGTTCATCTATTTAGTGGGTTGTGGAACACGGTTAGCCGTACTCTCTACTCTCTATTTTAAACTTCATGTGTTCAAACTAAAATTCCGCTATTTTTTGAATTTTTCTCGCTGCTCCTGATACCCCAAAAACCCAACTGCCAGTTACGCACAACTCGCTTTGTACGTACGATGCATTTGCAATTCTATTTCCTAATTGTAGGTGATGGTAGCACTTTGACATTCACATGGCGCATAGCCTTATTATACAGCAGGCTAGAATATTTTTCAAAACAATGGTCTCTATCTGAGGTTGCTTGAATTAATTTCCCGCAGACTGAGCTAAGTAGTTCGCCTTTCTCGCTCATATATATATATATATGTATATATATATATATATACATATATATATATATATCAAAACACCTGAATAGGGCGACCACAGTTTCGGTAGAACCTGCTGAGGTAGTAAATGGGTCCCTTTTGTGTGCCGTTCTGTCCCCGTTAAGTAGCTCATTTGAGCAGCAAAACATCAACAACAGCCACAACGTCCGTCGAATGCAAGCACAGAAGTCACCCGGACAAGGGCTGGTAGAACTTGTCTTTAGCGTGTGGGTCCATAAACATATATGACGAACAAAAAATCGCGATACAGTAGACTGATACTGACACCAAAAGAATCAGTCAACCAAACTGCACAGTAGCGACCTCTGGCTAGGTGCACGACTAAAAGTACTCCCTTGGATCTCACGTAGATTGACAACGACAGGAGCCTGAACACGAGCGCACGAAACCGGATTACCTGGCATGCCGAGAGGGAAAGGATAGAATGTAGATGTGTTTGGACTGCGAAGAGTGGCTACTGAAGTGGGACCTTGCATGCGCATTTCAGAGATGCAGAATACATATATCATCAAAATCTCAAGAGATCTAGCTGGAGTAGCTCGTTGTCCTTTATGGTTTAGCTTGCAGGCCTCGAGGGCAGCTAGGTGAATTAAGCGTTTAGACTTAATTATTACGTTCAAGTTGTTTCCGGCCATTCTACTGATGCTACCAGATAAATCTATAGAGCTACATTTCCTATGCGGCCATTATAACGATTGTTGTGTCTGTTTCCAATAGAAAAGTCACCGGGTTTGTTTGGGTGTACAGGAATTTGCGACTAAGTTTATCACAGAATGATTTTCCCTCTCTACGGAACCCCTAGCCGGGGCCTCTAACTCAAAATCAACACCCGCAAGTTAATGAGTTGTCAACCAAGTACGGGAAGTCTGAGTATTAGTATAGTGAAAGTTGTAAATCATGCTCCATTCGAAATATTGCCCTGCCTTGATTAACCTTCACATGAACCGATGCTTTTTGGAAGTCTTCGCATTTTCGCTATTCATACAGGACGGTGGACATGTACTTACAGGTACTTTCGGCCGTTAAGCCGGAGTGCGATTACGGTTCTTAACCGAACACTTTAGTTCCAATGTGAGCACGTCGGTAGGGCACCTGACAGAGGCTGAGTAGAAACCTATTAACTTGGTCAATTATCCTCCCATTCAATTTTTCCGATTAGGCTGCCAGATCAAACCAGCCCTAAACAGTAATATCGGGAGGCTGGTTCGTCGGGCCTATACCCAGTGACCTTCCAAGCGTATTTAAATTTCGGGCTTGAAATAGGCGCAAAATGTCTCACCGTGTCAAGGTGTAGGTTTGGTTTCACGTTCACACAACGCCTACCCACTGATGGAGAGAACGTGATGGCCGGAAATCAGCCTATGGAAGCTTGTTATTTTATCAATATGCTGAGTTCGAAACGGAACGAGAGTTTGGCTTTCGGAAGACTGCTGGTGGGATCACAAACTCTGTCTGGATTCTTGGTCTTTAATGGCTATCAAACACAACCGATTTCGAAGCACTCATTGTCATTTCAGTTAGTCGGAACAACCCAACCAGACAGGTACAGAATTCCATTTAACAGCCAAAATTAAGTCATGCATATGTTAGCTTGCTCTGGTCAAAACCCACTGGTTGAAACAGCACTGGCCCATCTAAGATGGCAATTTCTTTTTACTACTAGAGCGAAACAATCAGCGCGATATCCTCGCAGTTCTGTTGGCTCTTGACTTTAGAGCTGAGGTACCAATTAAATATCCAGTATTCTCACATTCTGATGTGGAAATTTCGTTGAATAGTTGCCTTTGTTTGGTAAACCAGAATTTCATCAAGTATGCAATGAAGTAATTTTGCGAAATCGGACTACAGTATCCCAATCGAAGATCCCAATTCAAACCAACCGATTTACGGGCATCACGAAAACGACCCTGGTGCCGTAAAGAGCTGTGACCGAAAAATAATCACGACTGAACTCATCAGCATGAGGAATATGAGGATGGAACTGTAAAACGTGATGTACAAAGTTCATTTTATACACATCCATACCTCTTATTCGTGCTTCTGGCGGGGAAAATTTCAGCTGTAAATCCTCTTAGCAAGTTGTCCATCAGCCGTTCGACAAAAGTTATCAGTGTCTTCTACATTTTTGAAGCTCTTGAAATTTGGAACATACTGCAGCAATTCATTGCAAAACTTTTAGTAAAGGACTCATAAAGCCTTGAATTGTGAACACTTTAATATCCGCGTAATTTAGTTTCAAACGGTCCCCCATGTTGACGAAGAGATATTCCTGTGCACTGCGTTACTCATGGCTCCACAACAAAGATCTTCTCGCACAATTCAAAACTTACCAAGAAGACTGTGTTTTGTGATTCGAAAATATCTGGTCACTCTCGTAAGGACATCCCAGTGTCAGATTTCAGGGAACACCAAAAAGTATACTAGATTTCACTCTCAGCCATGGTTCCGTTTGAGGCCTTTATCGTTCTGTTTCCAAACAGACCAGGGTCAGCCTGTCAGTAGAACTAGATTCCATTGGCACAGACAACACTTCATCCATCAAACCGGCCTGCGGCTTTATAGCCATAATTGTTAAACGTCCGTTGTACGATACTAGCAAAGTTGACTGAACAGCCGACATCGGTCTAGCGATATGCTGGTCCGAAGAGGCTTGATTCGACTAATTCGAATTTTGACTACAGATATCTTGAGGATACTTTGAAACGGGACCTGAGGTCTAAGGGCATAAACGAAATAAAAACATTCAAGAATGAAATTCCTTTGCATGTGCAATTCCTACTTTCCCCGTTCTGTACCCTGGCCGGCTGACGCACCCTCACATGGAATCGAAACCAGTGTACTTGAATCACATGAAACCAAGTCTTGTGGCCAAACAAAAGCATGCATACTTCGGTCTGATGGAGAGAAAACTTTTTCATGGAAGCTATTATTTAATGTTATGTAAAACACTTCTTATAGGTTCACCATGTTTCGTGAAACCGAGAGAGATTTCTCAATCAAGATCCGTGTTTGTTGTGGCTGTAGCCTCACCGGCACATGGCTGGAGTGCACACCTGACATCATGGACACACCGCCCATCAGCCAAGTCGATAAACCCAAGCACAGATGTTTCATAACCTTTCATGTTTTCGCGGTGTCTCCACTTTTGTATATGGTTCTAGAGTAGAATAACCACTCCACTCACTGTTAGACTGCATCGCTCGCACAAAAACCCCGGGCTGCGATGCAGTTATCGTACCAACATTTTCGACTTTCTCACTGGAATCTCAGAATCATTAGCGCGTGAATGGATGATAAATCCATTTTAGATTCACATGAATACAGAAGTGCACACGTATAGGGCTGTTTGGGCAGGCGAGTACCGGGTACGCATACCTGACGAATGGCAATAACCACAAAACCGGTCGTGTTCTTCTGGGTAATTTCTGTTCATCTCTCAGTTAGCGAAATGCATTGCTGAGAACAAAAGTTTGAATTTTTCCTTAAATTCTTATCTTCATACTGGCCAGGTGTGTCGTCATTTTACTTGATAATTTCCAAAGACTACTTTAATAATACTAAGAAACAGTTGTAATTCACATTAAAGTGGAGATACCGCGAGAACATAAGAGATTATGAAACAGTTTTCCGTCAAAATAGTGAGTTGTGCGTTCAGTTGCTTTTGAAACGGCACGAGGGTTCAGACGTCTTGTAGGATGCAATATTCACTTACGCAGCATGCATCGGAAATCTGGTGCCACTTTTATGTTATTTGAATTACACTGTCAATTTTTGTATGAGAAGTAATTACGCTGGTTCTTTTTTCGCCTAATCAATAAGAATTTCTGCATGTTATTTGGGATTCACCAAACAAAAGGTACCTGATGCGGATCATGGCCAATTTATATTGACGGATTTTTGCTCAGTCCGTACTCTCTCCCTTTGCATACATTTACACGGATATTCCACCCCAGTGATATCCCTATTTTCTCATTGTAATCAACGGCCCACTGAGCGGGAGATCAGTCGATTTCGAAGAGAGATCGGGGATGCTCCACTGAGTGTTGGAATACGCCACGTGAATCCAACCGTGCTTGAAGTGGCTCAAACACTGAACATATTGGAGTGGGATGATGCTTTATGGTATATTCTGCCATTCGGTAGGTCAACTAACTGATCGATGCCATTCCCGATTGAGCATTAGTTACAATCTCTTAGTCAAATTCTACAACTCATTTGTCCGGTGCGAATCAGAATAAGTGCGGAAATGATCAACGTTCCTAATGCTCCCCTAATTACTTGGTTAAAAAACTCGACTGAAATTCTCCTCCTGCTTGCAATCGAGTAGCGTCTTGTGGACTTGAGTGTGAAGTGCATTGACCGGTACATAGAGCTGGCTGCAATGCAACCACCGGAGCTGTCTTGGTCATTATTCTTATTCCTGTTAAATACATGCGAGTGGGGTTAACACTCTCCCTATTCTATTAAATGTGGCCAAGGCCGACCTGGTGATTGGTCACTGCAACCAAGACAAACTGGCCTGTTTCTGCGCTTCACAGTGGCACTAGTAACTCACGAAATTTACGTCCAGACAAAGCACAGGCTAGAAGCTCAATCACATACGGTTTGGCAAGAGCACTGGAGTTGAGATGAAAGCTAGACGATAATCGACTGGATGCGGTGATGGCCTGGCGTGTTTCTTGTTTTGGTGATATTTTATTGATAAAGCTGTCCTAACACGGAAATGTAAAAACGGGACGGAATCAACCCAGTGTGCAACAGAGAAATGAGTTTGCCATTTGTTCGTGGAAAAAGCATTGAGTGAACCGAAGCCAGTAGACAATTTACTGTCTCTTACCCCTGTGTTCGACGATTAAGAATAAAGTCTGGTCATGAAATCGCATTCATTTTAGGAAGATTGTAAATTAAAAACAAATTGGCTGAATTTCACTGTCATTTTTCTGTTGATATAAACACTGAAGGCGGTAATGCTTATTATTAGTGGTGACAACCTTCGAATAACTAGGCAAAAAAGGAAATTCAGTTAATTAATAAACCTGAGCAACAGTACACTTTAGTTCGATCTGGCTGAAGTTTTCTATCACTTTGTTTACTTTAATTTGGTCGAAAAATCCGCATACTGGAGAATGTCGAAATCAGGTAAGGATTGTTTTGATGACCAGGAAAAATCAAAGGGTTTCGTGTGAGCTTTCCGCTGGTGTTCCGAATACGTCCAGTTCAAGCTTTCAAGTGGCACTTATGCAGTCTAGCAAACTGAGAATAACAGCATTTTCTAGTTATTTTTACCAGCCTTAACCTTATGACTAACTACGTTTCATCTAGTACAGGATGATTCGTATGATATCTTTGGATGGTTCATTGAAATACTATGTCCATATCTTTAGAAGTAATTGATTCAATTTTCTTTTTAATAACCACTAACCGAGCGCTAGTGTGCTCTGGTTTTAATTGCAACTTACCAAAGCACACTACTGCTGACCGAAATGAACGTAAATGAGTGTATTAAAGATCTTTAGATAAGAAGTAAAAAAACACGTAGATGACTAACTCCGTTCACGTCAAGTTAGATGCTTGCTTTATAAAACCTATTAAATGAACATTCAGGGAATACTGACAGGGCTATTTTAAACTTCTGTCCAGAGGAGTCTTTTACTAGCGGCCACTGTAAATTGCAAGCCTAATACAGACTACAATTCATTCCCGCTATCCAGATTCTAATCGTTTTGTACTTAGGCGTATCATTCATCATTACTGAGGCATCCGATTCGCTCGAAGTATGATGTATTGCACAAAAATCCTTGCACAAGCTGGCGACAGTTTGGTATGCTTGCCATTACAAAAGCCTAACAGTTTCCCTTAAGCCGTTGAATTCAAGTGGCTGAAAATCCATTGATCACTCGATTACGGGAGCAACTTGTATATATATATATACATATATATATATATATCGAATTTGTGGCGTCATGATTGTGCAGGGAGGCTTTTCGTCGAAGAGTCCACAGAAGAACCCTAACTGTGATTCGTTGATAATTCTTTGTCAGTTAGGCTGAGCCAACCTTAGGATCGAGGACAGTATGCCTCAGAATATATATACGTATATATAGAAGTAGTAAGTAGTATCTGGATTGGCGAACGAAATTCACCCGGGAGCACTGGACCAGTTTCGCGGTTATTGTCGCTCGTCAGGTATGCGTACCCGATACTCTCTTGTTCAAACATCCTTATACTTGTACACTCCGAATCGGTACGCCTCACCAGAATCGAATTTGTGGCGTCGTGAGTGTGCATATATATATATATTTATTTGTTAAGGCTCTGTTAAAGCTTCCACATAAAGGTTCGACTTGCCGTTTGGGTTTGTCGCTTTTACTGAATATGGGGTTTAGATTTAAATCTGCGGTTAAGATTCCATTAGCTCCTGTCGTCGCGGGCCGCGCTGATAGACTGGCTGATTTCTAACAGGTAATTTAATCACTCATGAGTAGTTTGCCACTGAGATTAGAAAAATCCATGGAAACGCCACGTGCTGCTTGGTTCAGTGGAAATCACACCTAGCAAATCGAATAGGACTTTAAATCAGTTTGAATAATATGCGTATTTTACGGTTATTAAAAGGGTGATACGTTCTGCCCTGCGTAGCTTCTCCTTCATGGTGAGTGGTCAAAAACCATTTTGACTGTTGTTGCCACAACACCCACTATCTTCTAAAAAAAGAGAGATTATCCTGACAACTTACCAAAGCTAACTACTGCTGACCCGAAATTCGAACGTAAATGAGCTGTATTCGAACAGATCTTTAGATAAAGAAGTTCAAAAAACCCGTCTCATGTATGACCTAACTCCGTTCACGCAGCTTACCAGACTTCCTCTGCTTTACCCTAACACCCTTCTTAGAATGAACCATCTCAGAGAATACCTGACCAGGGCTTACTTTTTAAACTTACTGTCTACGGAAGAGCATCTTTTACTAGAGGCCACTTGTAATTGCAAGCCTAATACGATGACTACAATTCCATTCCTGCTCCACTCCAGACTTCTCACATCCGCTCCCCCTTTGTACTTAGCGCGTCCATCCACTCTCTCTCACTTCATCCTACTCCCCTGCCACCCCGCCATCCCTCCTCCGCATCCGACTTCCCCTCGACCAGTCTCGATGTACCTTGCACATAAACAATCCTTCCGGCACACCCCTCCACACCCTCGCTCCCTTCGCTCACAGCGGTCCTGCGCCCGTCAACCATACAGTTTGGATCATGCTCTGCATATTGCCTCCCACAACAAGCCTAACCGCTCTCCCTCTCAAGCCCCCGTGTGCACTTCAAGTGTGCCTGAAACTCCCACTTACTCACCTCCGATTACGCGCAGGCACACTTGCTATCATATACCCTTATATACATCATCCGGTTCTATTCTAGCCTAATTAATACCTCAGAATCTTCGTGCGTCATGAATTGTCGGCACCAGGGAGTGCTTCCTTCGCTCGAACGAGTCCACACAAAGAACAATAACTGTGATCTCGATATGATAATTATCTTCTCTGCCTCACGCTTAGCGCTAGCCCACCTTCCCAGGCCCCCCCCCCGCCCCCATCGAGCGACAGTCACTGCTCAGCACCACCATATATCAACCCGTAATACCCCCTCCCCCACCCCCCCCCCCTCCCCTATATACACATGTCCACGTCCTCCCAGCTCAGCTCACCCCCCCCCCCCTGGCATTGGCGAACAAGAACAAGTTCACCCCCGCGGACTCGCACTGGCACCCTACGTTTCGGCGGTTTAAATTGTCAGCCTCTCCGTCCAGGCCTCACATCCGGCGTACCCGAGTACTCTCTCTCTATTATACCTTGTTACACGCCTGCATCAGACCACTCGAATTTGTGGCCGCTCGTGACGTGCCCCTGCTGGCAGTAATATATACTCCCAGCTCACTCTATTTGTTTAAGCTCTGTTAAAGCTTCACACTAAAGGTCTCGATCTTTCGCCGTTCTGGGTTTGTCGCTTTACTGATATAATGCGGGTTTATGATCTTTCCTCACAATCTGCGTTACAGATTCCTTAGGCTCTCTGTCGGTACGCCGCGGCCGCGACCTTCGATTATGACTCGGCACTGCTCTTCCTCATACACGGTAATTTTAAATCAGCTCATACTGACGTTCACCCTTTGCCACTGAGTATCAGAAAAATCTCATGGAAATACGCCCACCGATGCTGCTTGTTCAGTGGAAATCATATCTACCTAGCAAATCGAATAGATGACTTTTAAATTTGCAGTTTGGAAATAATACCATGTCCCCAGTTTCCTTTCGCCTGACGTGGGTTTTGACCCTCATGCTCCTCTTCCTTTTTTTTGCTTCTCGGCCTCATTTTCTTCATCTCCAACACCATCGCTCTCGTACATTTCTCTTAACGTGTTAACTTTCAAATATGGCCGTGATTATTCACACCTCCCGCTTCCTGCTCTTAGTTCTAATGCGCCGTCAGCTCTTTCCAACATTCATCCCACTTTCAGGTACCAGTGGTCTAACATTCAATGTCTCCCTTGACTGTCGTTACGCCAGACCCATCTACCACTATCGACAACGTTCCACGCCCACTATCTCTACTTGTTAATACCGCAATAGGAGCTCTTTACATCATCATCATTCGGTAGCCATCAATCCTGTTTTACTGGTATTCTCTACTGCCCCTCACATCTCGCTTTAATCCTTCCAACACACCCATCGACGACACTCCTGCATCAGCCCTGCCCAGTCCTAAAAATGGCGCGTTACACGCGCATACGCAGCTCACGGAAGTCGCAGCTGGCCGCAACGCAGATCGCCACGAACTCACCCGTCACAGTTATTCCTTCCCAGCCTCTTTATATTTCTGTAAATCATGGCCTCGGGCTGCACAGTCGACCACTCCACAGCACTTTGACTGGTCCGAACCCTTGGAGTTCAGACCACATCGCTCAAAGTCGAGCCTAGCGCGCCCCACATCGAGTAAACACTGAACTTCCAATCCAACTACATTCGCAAATAAAGCATAAAAATCAGTTACTAACGGTTTAATATCGCCCCAGTATAAAACTGACCCATGACAAAAAATTTTCAAACTTCGCCACTATCACCGTAGCGTGTGTTATCGAGGCTGATTATATAATCTGCTGACGCAGTAGCTTTTATATGCGCGAAATATATTTCCTTTCCTGGAATTTGAATACTATTAAGTGATTGCCGGGCAATATTTAAGCTTAATAGAAATTCAAAGTAGTCCAATCGAATGGACGTATTTGTAAGTTTTTCTGAGATGATATCAGATTAAAAAGTTTGGCGTAAAATGTATTTTAGATGGTCATCAAACACTCTGTCCTGGCTTCTGGACGAGGGATCAACCAGGCATCCCAAGTGTAAACGGCACCAGCTTCGGCTTCTAAATACGCGCTAAACAAGCACTACGGCGTACTAGGCGAACCGGAAGCTGGTATCCAAATTGGCTCTAATTCACACCACTAAAAATATTTATTTTATTATGTTGAAAGACTGCGATCCCAAGGGTTCACTAAGACGGTGAAGCAAGGGACCACTGTACTAATCAGAGTACTAATAAGTCAGTTCTCGCACACTGTCAGCATCATTTTATCTGAATGTGCAATATAATGCTTATAAACATGAATACCAACCTAAAGCAGTGTGTTTACGGATGTTCAAGCAAGTAACTTACCATACCTATGTTACATTTCAAAGCAGAAAATCTCGTCAATTTCTTCGATGAAAAATTTAGCAAAAAAGACCTCAGTAAACTCAGATAGCCCAACAAATAATATCGCGTTCAACTAAACACTAATTTGAAGTACCCTCAAACTCTGATTCCTGGATTTGACACAACGCTCGCGGATGACCTGACGCCAACTGAACGGTGGGGATCTGAATGCGTTTCTCGAGACAAAAACCCGTCCACTCTGCCGGTAAATCACTAACAATGAATCAATTTTAATCTTCAAGAAGTCATTATACAGTCCGGTCTAGACTGAGGAAGAGACTACAAATCAGTCTAATAAACTAGCCAGTTAACTAATGGACAGCGGATCGTATTATTTGGGCGAACCAATGCTTACGGCCTCACTCCGTGCGCTAATTCTTATTGAACCAACATCCTCTTTTCGTAAGGTCCAACTGCGACCATGCGACTCGTGCCCTTTGGCTGGCTCTGATCCTCCGAACTTGGCGTGAACAGCAACCATGGAGATTCGGCCCATGCAATACGCTCCACAGATAACTCTCTATATAATGGAAACAGCAGAACTGGTTGTGTTGTCAAACTGATCGACTACAAGTGGAAAGTCACCTTTCAACATGGCACTGATTAGCCAACACTGAATAGGAAACAAGCACTTTGAGTGGACCAGCTACGTAACTAATAACTCTGTCTGCATTACTGTGATATCAGGAAGAAAAAACCAGTTAAGAAGACATGTCCTGTCAGCTCTGTATCGGTTAAGTCGAACGAGGCAATGACGCAGCTATCTAGGGTGGCGGAATCTTTTTAAACGGAATGTGAAGTGCGCTAAGAATTGGAGGTTTTAATGCCCAACCATGCGGCACGCTGTGATGACTCGAACCCCTATATACATGCAAAAACGGTAAATTATTAAAAACCGAAATATTCAATTAAGACTCATCTTGCTATGGTCGATTGAGAACAACATCAATATCAGAAATCCGATTAACAGCCGAACCATAGCAAAAACGAATCCACTGGGTAAAACCTGAAGCCAAATTGTCGCAGTGAGGTTGGCACTAATATCTCAACAACAGAATGGTAATTTCGCCATAAACAACCTAGATACAGTAGTCCCCTCACAAGAGAACTGATGGGTGGGCTTGAAGATGTAAATTGAAGCAGTTTTGTTGGAAAGTTTGTCCCAAAAATATTAAGGCAACATCAGTCGAAGGGGTTTGAAACTGGGAGAGGTAGATAACTATGCCCCGCAACTCCGGCCTGCTAAAGTTAACTAATACCTTCTCTCCCCCTGAACCACTCAATGGAAAAGGTACCAATTCTCGATATCATTTCCGTAGCTCAAAAAACTGCATTCGGCCCGACAACACCAATGATCCCCGTACCTGACTCTGTCAACTGGTGGAAACCAACATAGGCAAAAAGCTCGATCTTCACTACGCCCTGCGAGGTGATCTCTATCAACACCCTCTTTCCGCCTGCCCCCCGCCGACTACCATCCCCTACTCTCAGCAACATAACTCACTTATGCATGCCAGCAGTTTAAACAAAGAAGCGAGAGGATCAACATGCTGTAAGTAGCTTAATTACCCCTCATGCAACAAACGCCAAGCGTCCATGATTGTGCAGGCCGAGAGCTTTTCGTCGAAGAGATCCACAGAAAGAAACTAACTGTGATTCGTTGATAATTTTCTTGTCAGTTAGGCTGAGCCACCTATAGGCATCCCGAGGACAGTACTCGCCCCTCACACA